>JADBJO010004057.1:17500-25000 GCA_016801955.1 Conus betulinus | reverse complement strand
CATTTAAATTCTGTGCAAACCTCTGTCAGTGTTGTGTGACTTTACTAATGACGGATGAAAATCAAATCATTGCGATGAAACTGTGCACGTATTTGTCTGGAGCCCTTAAGAGGCGAGCTGTTGTGTTTAGTTTGGTGAAGTGGAGCGCCGATGCTTTATGAATACTAGTATCCTAGTATGGCGTTAATATCCAAGTCAGAAGAATGCTGTTTATGGACGCGTATAGTGGATTATACTAAATGCATTTATGTACTACTTTCGTGTTGTTGTTATACATACCTTGCTATGTTTTGAACGTAAGACCCCTTCAGAAGGGGCTCTCTCTCTCTCTTTCCTCTCTCTCTCTCTCTCTCCTCTCTCTCTTCTCTCTCTCTCTCTCTCTGTGTGTGTGTGTGTGTGTGTGTGTGTGTGTGTGTGTGTGTGTGTGTGTTTTTTCCGTGTGTCTGTCTGTCTTTTTATTAGTCCGTCGGTCTGTTTGTCTGTCTCTGTCTCTCTCTCTCTCTCTCTCTCTCTCTCTCTCTCTCTCTCTCTCTCTCTCTCTCAAATTGTCAACTGCTGTGTTTAGGAATAAAATGACAAAAGCATCTAACCTTTTGATATTGATATCAACGAAGCAATACAAGTGTTTAATGAGTCACTGATTGATATCAGTTCATGTATGAGAAGCCAATTACTGTTGGCAAAGAAAGAAAAGACCCGTGGTTTGATAAGGAATGCTCTCAACACAAGAAGGAACTCCGTCACGATCTAAGACGATACTATAGAAGTAGAGATGACGACGAGGAAATCAGAAATACTTATAACCAGAAGCGCAGAGACTACAAAAGAGCTTATGAGACTGAAAAAAGAACCACCATCGGGCAAATATAGTAAAGATTTTACATGATAACGTAAACGATTCTGCCAAATTTTGGAGTAAGTTGAAATCTCTATCATGTAAAAGACCTGTTCAAAATGACATCAGCAAGGATAAATGGTACCAACACTTCTCACAAGTTTTTCAGTCTGGTCTGTCCTTCGATGAAACTATTGAGACTGTTGATGAGAGGGACGAACAAATCGATGTAGACCAAAACCAGTTTAATACAGATTCTCTTGAATGTGATATTTCAGAAAGTGAAGTGTATGCTGCAATTCGTTCTCTAAAAAATGGTAAGGCTGAGGGCCCTGATGGGATTGTTGGAGAGATCTTCAAAAACTCTGTTACGGTGATTGTTCCGTTTCTGATTATTCTGTTCAATAAATGTTTTTCTACCGGAGATTATCCTTCACAGTGGTCAGAAGCTATCATCCAACCGTTGCATAAAAAGGGCGATCGAAATGTACCTGATAATTATCGAGGAATATCATTATTGAATGTGTGCAGTAAATTATACAGCCACATACTTAACCAACGACTGAATAGATGGATCGAAGAGAACGATGCTATCAACGAAAGTCAGGCAGGCTTTAGGAAAAATTACAATACCATTGATCATGTTTTTACACTGTTTGCCATGGCTCAAAAGAGTTACTGTTACACACAAAAAAACGTTTGTTGCGTTTATAGATTTCAGAAAAGCTTTTGACTCCATTGTTTGGGCAAATCTGTGGCGTGTTTTAAAAGAAAAGAGGAATTAATGGGAAAATGTACAGAGCTATTCTAGTATATATACAACACTGTGAAGGCAAGGGTTAGAGTTGGAAACGATTTAAGCGACGCGTTTATGTGCCCCTTGGGTTTAAAACAGGGGGAAGTGTGTAGTCCCGTTTTGTTCTCTCTGTTTATCAATGAGCTGGCTGTAGAAGTAATCAAAAAAAAGGTAAACATGGAATTCAACTTACCCCCGATTTCTAGAAATCTTAATTCTTATGTTTGCTGGTGACGTTATCCTGCTGTCCGATTCAGTCGTCGGTTTGCAAAATCAGTTGAACGTCTTACATGACACAGCTGAAAGACTTGGCCTGAGAGTTAATTTGGATAAATCAAACATTGTCGTGTTTAGAAATGGTGGACATGTCTCTCAACACGAGCAATGGTTCTTTGGACAAACAAAAATGACAGTGGTGAACATGTACAAATATTTGGGAATTATCATGTCCACGAGACTTTCCTTTTCTCATTGTTTGTATGATATGTCTAGTAGAGCAAAGATGGGCGTGATTAATATATTCAAACTCTTGTGGTCTATTGGAGAAAAATCACCAACTGTGTTCTTTAAACTCTTCGACACGCAAATCCAGCCAGTACTTAGTTACGGTGCAGAAATATGGGGTATGATTGGAAATGTTGACATTCTAGAAAAAGTGCACCTTTTTGCCTTGAAAAGGTTCTGAATGTAAGTATAAGAACTCCTAATGCAATGGTTTATGGAGAATTGGGAAGATTCCCGTTGTGTGTTAATCTGTATATAAAGAGTATCAAATACTGGTTGAGAATTTTAAAAAATGCAGCCTCATCGACTTCCGTATAAAGCTTATAATATGTTGCTATTTTTTTCACCATAGAGACAAGAATACATGGGCATCTACCGTCTGCTTCTTTCTTTACAAATATGGTTTTGAAGAAGTGTGGGAGAATCAAGGGGTAGGTAATGAAAAAAGAGTTCTTGAAGACATTGAGAGAGAGACTGATTCAAGATTACAGAGCGCAGTGGCATACCGAAATAACACAGAGAGTGTTTTCCACCTTTACAGGACATTTAAGAGTGATTTGATTTTGGCCCCATACCTACAGTCAGTCAGTCATTTACAGGCAAGAACTAGTCTAATCAGATTAAGATTAGGTGTGTCGCCACTAAATGTACATAGAATGCGTTTCCGGAGAAAATGTGAGAGAAAATGAGTTGTTGTCCATGTTGTGGACTTCAAATAGAGACAGAGACCCACTTTGTTTTACAATGCGCTTTGAATCAAGAGTTAAGAGAACAATACATACCAGCCAAGTATTACAACAGCCCTTCCCAATTAAGTTAACCATGCTGTTTGCATCTGAATGCAAATCAATGATCGTTCGCCTTGCCCTGTTCATTGAAAACGCTTTTAGAATACGCTACAACTTCCTGAGTCATGAGTGAATTTGCTTTAGACAGGCAACCGATTTGTGTGTGTGTGTGTGTGTGTGTGTGGGGGGGGGGGGTCGTGTGTGTATATATATATATATATATATATATATATATATATATGTGTGTGTGTGTGTGTGTGTGTGTGTGTGTGTGTGTGTGTGTGTGTGTGTGTGTGTGCATGCGGCATGCGTGCGTGCGTGCGTGCGTGCGCGCGCATGTATGCTGTGTATCTGTGTCTGTGACTGTGTATGCTCACTGAGTTGACTTACGTTCTAAGAAGTCCATCATGTTTGCTAATGTGAAAACCCCACATGACATGGGCCTATGGCCTATTCATTAAACCCATTCAGAGTTCAGAGTTCTCTCTCTCTCTCTCTCTCTCTCTCTCTCTCTCTCTCTCTCTCTCTCTCTCTCCCCCCTTCCTTCCTTCCTTCGCCCTGTGTCTCACTCTCACTCATACAAACGTGCCCACGCACGCACACACGCACACAACATAACAGAGAGACAGAGACAGGCGGATGGAAACAGAGACAAACAGACAGACAGATAGACAGACAGGCAAACAGACAGACAAACAGACAGACAGGCAGACAGATGGAAACAGAGAGACAGACAGACAGACACAGAGCTAGAGATACAGAGGCATGGGCTGGAAACAGACAGACAGACAGACAGACAGACACAGAGCTAGAGATACAGAGGCATGGGCAGGGGGAGAAACGGGAGGGAGTGAGGGGGGTGAGAGGGCATGATCGCACAAACAAACAGGCCGCGTGCGTGCCACGGGGTACCAACTCTCAGCTCATGATTCTGCGCGAGCTTTCCGTTGTCAATTCGCAGCCGACACCCGTTTAGCCGAGGTCTCGAGCGGACGACGTCTTGACACGAAAGGTGTTCCACGTCTTGGTCATCGCCCCAACCATAACTTACACACATCGGGAGAGTGAGCTTCGAAGAGGAGAACGAAGAGGAGGAATGCCTTTAAAGGTCAAAGGGTAGAAAGGTGGATTGGATGGTGCGGCGAATGGCCAAGAGGGTTGAGGGGGTTGGTGGAAAGGGTTGCAGGATGGAGGAGGGTGCCTCCTAGTGTTTGGCTCTCTTCAGGTTTTAAGTTAACACACCGTTGTGATATTATCGCTGAGGATAACCATTCCAGAAGGCAGGGAGGGTGGGGAGGGTGTGTGTGGGGTGTCGGCGGGGGGGGGGGGGGGGGGGGGGGGGAGCCCTGTCTAAGAGGCCACAATTAGGATGTTGCTCTAAACCACTATATAGTCCATGTCCGCGTTTTGAGGCTTAGCATACGTTTGAGCCAGCATTTGGTATTAAACTGATAACTGATCAAAAGAACAACCTCCCCCTCCCCCCCCCCCCCCACCCCCCATCCGTTCATTTGTTTTATGAGATTTCCACCGACGACGTCATTCACAATCATCTAGTGCATGACCTCCCCCCTTAGCTGACGTCACATTTTAGGCCTTATCACTCACCCGTGACCCTATTTTTGCGCCGGGTGACTCCCCCCAACACACCCCCATTCCTGTGGTTTTAATCTGTCAGCTTAGGACCACCTGGCATATACCTTGATGGCCACATGAAATAAAAAAGATACAATGAAAATTTTCAAAATAATTTTACTGCGCGCGGTCTATAAATACTCGACTCTGTAAGCAAAGCTTTGGTGCATAAACGTTTGGCGTGTAGCCACACAACCGGGACGAAAATGTCTTAAGATGTGGGATTCTAATCCTAGTGATCCTGGCGTTGCGAGTTCTAATCTCCGAAAGACCGCTTGGTTACAAAGTAATTCTCCCCTCAGAGTTACCGTTCGTTCTGACTCCATTTCCCGAAAAAAAAATCCTTCGAATGAGACTATAAACAGAGGTTCTTTGTGCAAACATACGCATAACATCTTAAACACAGAAAACTCTCATCACCAACTAATTTGGACGTTGCTGTTGACTAGAAGTATACTCATAGCTTGCATTCGTTTTGAAAGATCGACAGAATGAGTGGACAAATAAATAAAAGAACAAAAAAGAAACTTAGGGATTGATAGTCAACAGAAATGACACGGGAAACGACTGAATGCAATGCCAGCAGGCAGCTCTTCCGTTGGCTCTACCCAGTAAGGCAGCTCGCGGTGTAAGCGAGAGAGAATGGATTGTTACACGTTTAGAGCTTGATCTCTGACTATTGATGGAGCGCTACGGAGGCATTCGCAACGACGACGACGACGACGACGACGACGATGTCGACGACATCAGCAACAACAACAACAACAGTGTCAAAACTTCCGATCGGGTTTGGCAAAATGGGTTGTGGGAGATCCTCAGAAGCTTCAGTGTGGACCAGATCATACAGGCATTGTACAGCTCGGCAACCAGCGCCGTGCTCATGAACAGTGAAATAGGGAACTTCTTCCATGCAACGGTCGGCGTGCGTCAGGGCTGTCTGCTCTTCCTGGCCTTCTTCGACCTGTACTTGGAGAATTTCGTGTGCGAAGCCATCGGAAACTTGAACACTACCATTTCAATCAGAGACAGGTCCATATGCAATCTCTGCTTCGCTTATGACATACCAACGACGACCTCCAAGACCTAATCGGCAGGCTAGAATACCAAGCCAGTGCACACGGGACGGAAAATAAACGCAGAAAAGAGCAATGAGACGGTGAACAGCAGCAACGAAAACCGGACCGCGATCATCACCATGAACGGACAAAAGCTGGAAGAATTAGGAGCGTTAAAATACATCGGCTCCACACTCACAAAAGACGGTCGCTATACAAACATAAATCAAGGTCAGATAAGCTCATGCCACACTAGCCATGGCGAAGCTCAAAAAGCTATGCAGAAGCAACGAGATCAGCTTCCCAACAACACTCAAGCTGTACAAAGCACTCATCCTGTCCATCTTCCTGTACGGGTACGAGAGCTGGACCTGGAACAGAGTTGGAGACAAGATCCAGGCCTTTGACATGAAGGCATACAGAAGACCGCTCCACATCTCCTGGACAGAGCACAGAACCAACGACTCTGTCCGAGAGCAGGTGGCCACACTGGCAGGACCGCAGGAACTCCTCCTGGCCACAGTCAAGAGGAGAAAGCTGATGTGGTTTGACCACGTCACACAACACAAAGGCAGTCCAGCAAGGTACGCTTGGCGAGGAAGGCGCAGGGGCAGGCAGAGAAAGAGCTGGTCGGAGAACGTGATGGAATGGACCAACCTCCGGCTGCCACAACTCCCGAAAGAGGCAGAGGACAGGCCGCGATGGAGGAGATCGGCGGAGTCGTCCTTTCATGTTCCCCCTGCGATCACTTAGGTCATGGGCATGAGATGAGATGAGGTGATGATAGCTTATCGCTGGGATGGGATGAGCTTAGACGCTTTCATTATCTTTTCTGAGGGCCTCTCTCTCTCTCTCTCTCTCTCTCTCTCTCTCTCTCTCTCTCTCTCTCTCTCTCTCTATCTCATTCTCCCCACACACACACACACTCTCTCTCCGGCAAGATGAATTCGCGACCGCGGACAGGGGAACAGTGGGTGCTTTACAAAACTACTGTTTTTAAACAAGCATGCAACATGATGCCTACTCTCAGCTAAGTAAATGACGAGTGGTGTTGTGTTTTCGAACATCATAACCAACCTCACCGTCAAGGGACATGGATTCCGAACGTCTTATCGTTTATTCATTTAGTTGCTTGCTTGCTTGTTTGCGCGCACTTGCTATATATTAGTTATTTGTTCATTTGTTTAATCATTAATTGAATGATTTCTCTGTTAATTGTTTTTTTCGATCCTAACTCTTGCGTATAATAACTTCATGGCTTCATAGATGTGGTGTAGCGAATATGAGCTACTCCGGACACTGTCACACCTCTATATAAAATTGAACTGAAACGGCAACACGCATCGGATACCGACTCTTCGAATAACCCCTGTAACCTTGATGAAGATGTGCATGAGAAGTGTTTTCGAATAAAGGGGAAAAAAAAAATACTATGCTCCTGTCTGGACCGCTGGATGAACGAAAACGACCAAGTAACGTCATAAAAGCAACGCGTTTTGGTCCTGGGAGAATTCTGCTATCGAACGAGACAGACGCTGCACACAATGGTAAAGTAAGCCAACCGTTAATGTCATGCTTCAGCTCCTTTTTGCTGTCAATCAACTTTTCAACCTACCTGACATGCAGAGCGTGTTTGGCGCGCTCTGTTTCGACAACAGGATATTCGCTGTCAGCGCTTGAAGCGTTCTGTGGCATAGTCAGAGGTCGTTTGCTGAAAGAAACAAGTTGGCGGTGATTGTATTTCGATTCAGTATTTCGTGTTGGTGTATGTATTTCGGTTTTCGTTGGTGGTCTTTGTTCGTCTCCAATAACACCACTATTTCACTGCCTACATTGTAATCCGTTTCTTTTCATCATTGCAACACGTTTACTAAGAAAGATAAAAAA
>JADBJO010004057.1:7500-12500 GCA_016801955.1 Conus betulinus | reverse complement strand
CAAAAATCATCATCATCGTCGTCGTCGTCGTCGTCGCCGCCGTCGTCGTCGCCGTCGTCATCATCATCATAAAAATAGAGGATGTGTTTGTGTAGATAAAAGACAGAAGATTCTTTCGTAACATATCATTACCAGACATTCTCTGCACGGGATGGGGGGAGGGGTGGTGGGGGGGGAGGGGGGGGTATGTCGTCTCCTTCCATATCAGTGGCATAGCCCGACAGCCTGTAACCCTCGTGAAGACCCTGCCTTGTCTGCGTAGTTCATGCCTAGTCTATCGCTGCTACTTAGAAAAACTGAGAGGGAAAACAGCAGAAATACTGGATAAGATACTTGTGTACTTTTGACCAACATACGATTTAGAAAAAGTCCTAAACCAAACTTACGATGTCACACTTATTTTTGCCACAAGAAAATGACTCAGCCCATGAATCAAAGATGCAGCATGGTTGTGTAGTGCTGGTGTACCGACCATCCCGGACAAGCAAGCAACCGGTGCCAGCTGTGGAACAGCTGTGTCTTTTGGTATTGTGGCCGTTTCTGGTGCATTCCTGCACATGATGTCCCGGCGTTTGGCTTTTAAGTACAAGAACACGTTCGGTGCTCTCTTCTGATGCATTGGCCTGACTGGTTTGAGCATGGGGACAATTTGCTCCTTTGTGCATCCGTGAACCATATGTCTGGAAAAAAAAAAAAAAAAAAAAAAAAAAAAAAAAAAAAAAAAAAAAAAAAACTCTCGCCTTCACAATCACTCCACGACCACGCTTTCCATGGAACTGCAGATGCACACGACAATTTTTTCTGGCTTCCTCTTGACTGAGGGGGGAGGGGTGGGGGCACTTGAAGGCTGATCCTGAGGGTGACTAGAAAGAGGACTCTGGAAACAGAGCTCAGATTGAACTCCAATTATATGGCCATCGAACACCTGTAGATAATTCCCTCGTTGTTCTGTTTGATACGGAAGTGAAAAAAAAGAATTGGCATTCATTTCCAAACATTTTGAAATATGGCGGGATGTGCACTCCTGGGCTGATCTACGAATTTGCACGCGCGACTTCTGTACTTTTAAAACATCTTTCATGATAGTAAAAAAAAAATCTTTGTAAAGGTTTTCTGGCGCAAAAAAAACGAATACATTATTATTATATTTTCTATTAGTATTTTGGTTAGAAAAATTGCAGACATATTTCAAAACTAAACACATTAAAAGATCTTCATGGAATCCAAAATACATATTCTTTCAATGTCTGGCTTGAAAAGAGCCACACAAAACAAACTTTCGGTACAGTTCTCGTTTCCTCACAGACCTTGAACAGTTTCTTTCTCAGTTTCGGCCTCAGGCAGCTACAAAGTCTTTTTTAGTCTCTGCGATCTCTCGTCAAGTTATCAGACACACAAATTCGTGCCTACACCCTTCGATAAAAAATAAAAAACAAAAGAAAGAAAGAGAAAGAAAAAAGAAGAAGAAGAAAGCAAGCAAGAAAGAAAGATTATCCACCCTACTCAATCTGGGAAAATAAATCAATCATTCTATAATAATGTTTTAGACAGTATCCTAACCTAAAGAATGTTGCTCTTCATCGTTTTCCCATGTATTTACGTTCCCATAATATTAAATACCATTGGCAAGGATATTCTGCTGTCTATGTACTTCAGACAGTCTAGAGTTCATCCTGGCACAGATTACTGGCATTGAAATCGCACAGGAACCATGTCTGTGACAAATCACCACATAGTCACTCTGCAACAGTGCGGGGTCTCCTGTGCAATGTGGCTTAGAGGCGCCCAACGTTGAGAACTACTCCGGGAACTGCGAGCACTGTGACGACATAAGTGTCATTGGTGTATCTGTATAACCTCTGCATGTAGGGAAAATACCACTGTCGAAACAATAGAAGACATAAACTGCCAAGACTGGCAACTAAATCAACAAGAAATATTCCATTTTCACATGGAAAAGAAAAAGAAAGAACGAAACAAACAAAAATAACTAAACAAAACACCATGCCAATTTTACTCCTCTTCTAAACCATTACTATCTAAAAACAGATTTCTGACACCTCGATTGATCTTTACTCGCGCAACAGATCAGGTTTAGAACAAAACAAACAACGATAATAACAACAACAGCAGATCAGGTTTAGAACAAAACAAACAGCGATGATAACAACAACAGCAGCTAAGGGAGAAGTGGGATGCGGCTTTGAGGAGGCGGGGGGGGGGGGGGGGGGGGGGGGGGGGGGGGAGGCAGAGAGAAGAAAGAGAGAGACAGAGTTGCCACGCCCCTTCTCTCTCAAAGCCGGTCTTAGAACAAGAGCAAACACTGGAGCCCTTTGTGACTGTTTTTCTCATTTCTGTGATTTGCGGGAACAAGGTCTGCTAGTTCTTTGTGTCTTTGTGCACTGAAACAGTGCGGCGAATGCGTGTTCGCTTGCTTTCCTGAGAGAATGAATGGATGAGAGAGAGAGAGAGAGAGAGAGAGAGAGAGAGAGAGAGAGAGAGACAGACAGACAGACAGACAGACAGAGAGACGGACAGACGGGCGGACAGAGAGAGAGAGAGGGGGGGGGGGATTAGGAATGAAAGTGGAAAAGATGAAGCGCAGAGAGAGAGAGAAAGAGAGAGGGAGAGAAGCGCGCGCGCGCGCGCGCGCGTCGTGTGTGTGTGTGTGTGTGTGTGTGTGTGTGTGTGTGTGTGTGTCTGTATGTCTGTGTGTCTGTGTGTTTGACGGTGGGGGGGGGGGGGGGGGGTATTTTTTCGTCACTACTATACAAGGTGTTGCGACGATGGGAACAACAGTGTGGCAATCCTTTGTCTTTTTCACACAGTGCGATTCCCATTTACATTCTGGGGTTAGAAACAGTGAGTAATAAATACAGGTCCAGAAACGAATATAATCAACAAAGAAACAAACAAACAAATGAACGACCAATCCAACGACTAAACTAACTTACATCTTAAAGACAGACATTGAACACATTTTTTTTGTTGTTATTTCTTAGATTGCAAAATGTACTGTTTTGAAACCATGAATATTTGTACATTGTGCAAATCATAAATGTACTATTTTTGAACCATGAATATTTGTACATTGTGCAAATCATTATCATAACAGTTTAGCTGTTTCAAAATAAAAGGCAGATAACAAACTGTGCTTTATATTGCTTCTTTTTATTCTGTTTGTCCGGTCGTCTTAAGTGTACGGTTCTTTATTTGCCTTACAAAACTAATGAACAAACTCAAAAACCAGTTATCACCTCCGATATAACAAGGTTCACTTTTCTAACTTTAAAAGTTAAATATTTTCAAACACATTTTAAGTCTTAAATCATATGCGTTATAACAGAAGAAAAACACTACTATATTTGATATAGATTCGTGGAGACATCTTAATCGCAGGAACGTGATTACAGACGGTAGCCATTTTGAAATTTTGCCTCTCCCGGGCTGTCCAAAAAATAAATAAATAAATAAAAGGAGTGAGTGAGATTTAGCCCACAAACAAAAACTCAGGTGTCCTTCACCAAGTTGACAGGAAAGCGCAACAATTTATTCCGGCAGGACGCACTGATACATACTAACGACCATCTGCCAATGGTTTACTGTAGTGAGACTACTTTAGCCAGAATATACATGAAAAGAAGTAACTTGTTGAGCTCTGAAGGAAATGTATTCAAACGACTTCGCCATACAAAGGCCTACGAAACAAATTCTTAACTTGCCGGGAAAATCAACCTATGGTCCAGTTGTAAGTGCGTACATCACCTGTGACCCTTCCCATCCTCAGAGGTCATGACTGTCACAAATCAGATGAAAGAAATAGCTCCTCGAGCTCCGCTACATCTCGGCCTACATCTAACACGCCGTCCTCAACAAAGAAAATATCTCTACGTAAGCGTCGTTGAGGAAAATGAAATGCAGGGAGCATATAGAATTAAGCAGAACACAAAATTCATCACACGAACCATTCATAGATTCGACTGAAAGTCTTGGGCCAGAGGTGAAGACCCTACATCTGTTTGTTGTAAAACTTTCGGTAAATAATGTGTCAAAAACGCACAACTTTTGACAATAGTATTACTGCTCTGAAAATAAGAGACTAGTTTGAGCAAATGAAAGTTCTGGTTTGCAAAGAAAATTTGTTGGTCCAGAAAAAAAAAAAAAGAAATGACAGAAAAAGATATTATCAAGCCACGCTCTTAAGGTTTCAAACAAAATTAAAGAACTGCGATAGAAACTGGCAAAATAGCATGGAGCTGTATACAAGAAAGGGTAAGAGATAGTTGACCTTACTTCTTGCCTTCCTTCCTTCCACCTGACCTAACCATTATTACTGCCTATGCGCCGACCTTGACCAACCCAGATGACGTGAAGGACAAACCACGAGGATCTTCACTCTGTCATTGCTGCGGTTTCGAAAGCAGACAAGCTCGCCATACTTGGTGATTTCAACGCTTGGTGATTTCAACGCATGAATCTGTTCTGACAGCGACTCCTGGGAACACGTCACTGGCAGACACGGAATACCCACTGCAACAGCAACGGGTCTCCCGCCACTCCAGACTTGTGATAAGCATGAATTTCTGATCACCAGCACAGTCTTCCTCCACCTACCCGTAACAAGGCATCATGGATGTATCTCCGTTCCAAGCATTGGCAATTCATCGACCACTTCATTGTCAGGAAGAAGGAGTGGCAGGATGTAGGAGTCACCAAATCCGCGTGTGGTGCCAAGTGCTGGACTGACTAGATTATGGGAAAAAGATGTTATGATCTGGAATTGTCAGGATGCAGAACCTTTTCAGGACGTATCCTCGAGTTAGATAATGTGTGTATGTGCTGTGAATTAATTTCATTCATTTCTGGGGTATAGTCAGTCGGTGCTGCAAACGTTGTTTAAAAAAACGGACCATACCACTACCCCGAAATGAAATGAACGGTAAAACAGTCCGAAAAGGAAGAATTTTACGGCTTGATTTAAGCAGGCTATGGAATCACTT
>JADBJO010004057.1:0-2500 GCA_016801955.1 Conus betulinus | reverse complement strand
GTGCTGTGTTATTGCAGTGTTTGGGGCTGTGTTGTGTTATTGCAGTGTTTGGGGCCAAGTTGTGGTATTGCAGTGTTTGGGGCTGTGTTGTGGTATTGCAGTGTTTAGGGCTGTGTTGTGTTATTGCAGTGTTCGGGGCCGTGTTGCGGTATTGCACTGTTTGGGGCTGTGTGTTATGATATTGCACTGTTTGGAGCTGTGTTATGGTATTGCACTGTTTGGAGATGTGTTATGGTATTGCAGTATTTAGGGCTGTGTTGTGTCACTGCACCACAAAAACCATTACTCTGGGAAATTCAAACTGCTCTCTCAAATCAGACAGAAGGGAAGAGGATGGAAGGAGGGCGTAGCGGTGGACTGGGACGGGGGTGGGGTGGGGAGAGGAAGGTGGAAGGGGACAGGAACGGGTTTGCTTTTGTTACAAGTGGCCCCAGATTTCAGCGTTGTTTCCCTAATGTTGTTTCAAAGTTGTTTTTGCAACCCAAACGGATTTTATTGTTCGAATTCAGTCGGTGGATCACATCTTTCGTTGTCTATAGAAGCATGTTAGCTTCTAAACCCGTGATAATTCTTTTATATGTTACTTTCATGAAAACAGTGATGATATTTATTTTCAGGAAATTTTCTTTATTATCATGATTCTTTTAAGGGATAAAAACCGTTCTAATCGGGAAAACAGTGATAATAATCAATTCCTTATTATCGCGGTTTCTTGATGGATAATAACGTTTTACCTCGAGAAAGACGGTAACAGTTATTATATCTTAAATCCATTAAAATGTTTTCACACGGTGAAAAACAGCATATATTCTAATACCGATTAACTAACCAGCAAGCAAACAACAACAACAACAACAATGATAACACTAACGAAAAAAACACAACAAACAAACAGCAAAAACATAAACATATTTCCTCGTGAACTCACAAAATATCACTATTACTTTGTACACATGTGAACGTAGTATATATTCTCATAGTTGTTATAGATTGTGCGTGCGTATGTGTGCGTGCATTCGCGTTCGTGCGTTCGTGTGTGTGTGTGTGTGTGTGTGTGTGTGTGTGTCTGTGTGTGTGTGTGTGTGTGTGTGTGTGTGTGTGTGTGTGTGTGTGTGTGTGTGTGTGTGTGTGTGTGTGTGAACTACGTTGGCGTGTGCTCGGTGTATCATTTATTCCAAAGTCTTGCACTCATGATTCTATCGCCATGTCTAATTTCATTTTGCACGTTGTCAATCTAACCCAGAACTGCAAAACACACACACACACACACACACACACACACACACACACACACACACACACACACACACACACACACACAAGCGCGCTTCTTTCACTTTTCACTTTTTTTCTTTTTTTTTTTTTGTTTTAACATACTTCCTAATCGTGCATTATTATGTAGATCAAACACTGAATGGAAACGGTTTCAACATGTATGGATAATAGCTCATCCCCATGATGATCTGAGTTCATCAAAACACTGAAGAGCCCTGACGTTTTAGACAAATTATGATCCCCCATAAAAAGCCCAACAACAACAACAACAACAACAACAACGACAACAAAACTACGTTTTCCGCCTGTCTTCTTTGCTTGTCTGATTTCACGATTGCGTAAAAAAAAAAAAAAAGAAAAAAAAAGAAAAAAAAAAAAAAAAAAAAACCACTGTCCGACCGATTTTAACCAAGCGTGATGAAAAGATGACAAGGGGCCCAAGAAGGAATCAATTGACGTCTGGTGCAGGTAGACGTGGAGCGGATCTGAATGAAAAGATGGACCGAGGTTCAGTTCAGCAAAATAATCACAAATCTTTCACTGAACAAGTGCACTGTAAAGTCTACAATATGACAGTTTTTCATGAAGTTATACATGTTCCTGTAAAATTACAACTTTCCAATAATATGACAAAGTTAACATTTTGGATTTTGCATATCCTGTTACACACACACACACACACAAACACACACACACACACACACACACACACACACACACACACACACACACACATATGGGACATAACTTTTTTTCGTCCAAGGCTCCTATTGCTTTCCCAGGCAGAAAAATAGTGTTCCATAATCCGTTCAACCTTGGGAAAGACTGCGTTTTTTCTCGAGTGTCTTTTCAGTTGCGACATTGTCTCCCTGATAATACTGATTTATGACATAGTTTTTTTGTGAAGGTTTTTTTTTCTTTAAAACAGATGAACACACAAAAAACAGGTAAATGCCATGCTACCCATCGCGCGCGCACATGCACTCACACACAATTATGTTCACAAATGCCTGTATACACACACGCGCGCGCGCGCGCGCGCGCTCACACGCATTTAAACGAAAAAAGTCGGCAAAAGATGAACATCATTAGCCAAACAGACTCACGCAATATCTTCCTTCTTTATGCGGATAAATGAGTAAATCGAGGAGGGAACTGGGGACAGACGGAGATTTCCTGGTCCAATCAAGAAAATATACCTCGCCAAAAAAACGAAACTTTCCCC
>JADBJO010004056.1:187500-214966 GCA_016801955.1 Conus betulinus | reverse complement strand
CCTCTCCCTCTTCGCTCTCAGATGTGTGTGTGTTTGTGTGTTTGTTTGTGTTGGTGCTTGTGCGTGTGTTGTGGGGTATTTGTGGTGTGTGTAGGGGCGTGCGTGCGGTGCGGTTCTTGTGTGGTGTGGGTGTGGGGTGTTGTTGTGTGGTGGTGGATTTGGTGTGTTTGTTGTGTGGTAACTAGTCGTGTTCGAGGGCAGGAAGGCTTTGAGTGGTTCCGGCGTAACCGGACGGGCAGGGCTAGGAAACAAGGTACAAACGAATGACACTTGCTGGTCGTTCCCTCACAGTGTGCATTCCGGTTCTCTAGCCCCAGAAAACGGACTCGCCATGCAGTTGTAGTGCAGTGAACCTCCCCCACCTCCCTAATACGGCCCTGCTCTCCGTCACGTGATAACCGATGAGGTCGATGAATAGTTCCTGTCACTGAGATTGGGTGGGGGGGGGGGGGGGGGGGGGGGGGGGTGGGGGGGGGGGGGGGGGGGGGGGGGGGGGGGGGGGGGGGTTAGGTGGGAGGTGTAGATGAACTGCCATGTTGGCCGATGAGGTGTTTGACAACGCCCTCTGGTGGGTTGACTCACAACCACAGACATCTTTAGAGGTCGGTGCTCACGGCAGTCTGATGAGGGGAGCTTCCTCTGGAAAAACCGGTGCTGCTACGTAAATCATACGACTACCTTCCGGTCACCTGGGCAGCATCAGTGGGGCATTTTCTGTTGTTGCTGTTCTTTGGTTTTCAATGGGTGACCGGACAACCTGCTGAGATGTCCTGAAAGATTTCTTTTGAATTTCTGTGCAAGGATGGAAGTTGCTGTTCGCCTGAAATGAACACCATGAAGTCAGAAAACAACGGACCATTATTGTGTGTTTGGTGTGGGCCGTTGGCTCGTTACAATCAGAATCATAATCATGATGGGAGACTTAAAGGGCGCTTTTTATGAACATCATACGCTCTACAAAAAGAAACAGCAACATAAGCAACAACAACAATCGCAACAACGCAACAACAACAAAATAGGAACACACACACAGACATACACGCACGCACGCACGCACGCACGCACGCACGCACGCACGCACGCACGCACGCACGCACACACACACACACACACACACACACACACACACACACACACACACACACACCTCTTTAAACACGTATTCGTCCGTTTACGTGTATGTTTTTGATACGTCGTTATCTATACGTATGCACTTTGTTTTTCATTTGAGTCATCAGTCCTGAAGACGGTCTATGACCGAAACGTTGAACATTTCTGGTTTCATTTTTTTTTTCTTCTTTTTCTTTCCTATTGTAAATCTTCTTCACATCCTAAGAGATTGTATTGGTGAAGCAGAAGTTCAGCAGTCAAAAATCATTCTTATTTTTCTACCACTTAACATTTGTACGTGAAATGTACGAACCACCATGTATATGGGGCCTGTGACCTGTCATTACAACATATTCTCTCTCTCTCTCTCTCTCTCTCTCTCTCTCTCTCTCTCTCTCTCTGTCTGTGGGTGTGTGTCTCCTGTCTGTCTCTGTCTGTGTGTGTGTGTGTGTTGTGTGTTGTGTGTGCAATACGCGCGCTCGCACGCGTAAGCAGGTACAGTATGTGTGTTTACGTGTGTTTTGTGGTCTATTCCGCATGTGAACTACCGAACTCGTCAGTTTTGTCATACTCAATGCGCATCCATGCAGAGTTTACCGCCTGTGTATGCATGCATGCTCGCGCTCGTGCCTACATGTGTGAGTACACATGCGTGCATTCCATAATGTGAACAGAACAGAGAGAGAGAGGGGAGGGGGGGGGGACAGAGGAGAGAGACAGTGGGAGAGGGAGGAGAGGTAAGATTTTTATTACAAACTTATGCATGGTTAAATACATCTAATGTCGTGCGTGTGTGACATAATAGCTGTCAACACAAACAAAACATCGAAATCCAAATGGTACCGAACACTATTCCGATCTGATGTAGGCCAAAACCCCTTCTAAACTAACGCCACCAACTTGTGGAAAACCTAACGAAACAAAACAAAAACAAAAACAAACAAAAACAAAACAAACAAATCCGTCAATGTAAATGCTACATTTCACAAAGAATTGTAATTCCCTGGTATTGTGCATGACAACAACAACAAAAATGACAAAGAAAACGACAGAAAAGTTTCGAAAAAAAAAACAAAAGTAAAAGATCATCATGCAAACGCGTCATCAGCAAAAATTGCAGACAACGTGCTACCGCGGCACTGTTCCACGCACCCTTTACCCCCACCCCCACCCACCCACCTCCACACACAAACTCCTCTTCCCGTTCCGTCTCCTCTCTCTCTCTCTCATACACCCCTTCACCACCCACCTCTAGCCCAACAACTTTGTGTGTGTGTGTGTGTGTGTGTGTGTGTGAGGGTAGTTCATTCGCTGTATGAAAAAAAAAGTCTGCCCCGTCGCTTCCCTAACCAACACCCTGACCCCTCCAAACTCACTTTTTTTTTGGCCATTGTAGATGTCTGCAACTGAGCTGGTCCCTACTCTCTCTCTCTCTCCCCCCAACCCCCCCCCCCCCCCCCCCCCCCCCTCTACATCCCCTCCACATTATCCTCCCGTCTCCCTCCCTTCTGCTAACCTCTTCCCTCTTCCCCATCCTTTTGACGAACTAATCCATCTCTGGTATTTATTGTTATTGTCCCACGGTACGAAGACGGCTTTAGTAGAGATCGGTGGGGTTCTTGTATGAAAGTTGAGTTGGACGACCCCCACCACCCCCACCCCACCCACCCCCCCCGTCCCCCCACTCCCACCCCCCCCCTCTTCCCTCCTCCCCCCCACCGCCCCTTTCTCTCTGCACCTCCCGCGAGCCACTCAGGGGCAATGTGTGTCTCGCGTGATGGCGTGATCATTCCGCGCACTGTGAACCATGTTAATGTATATCTGCACAAGTACCAATCGTGAACCATGTTAATGTATATCTGCACAAGCACCAATCGTGAACCATGTTAATGTATATCTGCACAAGCACCAATCGTGAACCATGTTAATGTATATCTGCACAAGCACCAATCGTGAACCATGTTAATGTATATCTGCACAAGTACCAATCGTGAACCATGTTAATGTATATCTGCACAAGCACCAATCGTGAACCATGTTAATGTATATCTGCACAAGTACCAATCGTGAACCATGTTAATGTATATCTGCACAAGTGCCAATCGTGAACCGTGTTAATGTATATCTGCACAAGTACCAATCGTGAACCATGTTAATGTATATCTGCACAAGTACCAATCGCAAGCTCTACTGAAACCGACGAATGGCATACCTCTAGGCCAGGGACTCTTAAATAGAAATACCTGCCTGCACCCCCCCCCCCCCCCCCCCAAATCCACATGTTTATGTACCTAAGCGAAAGAGGTTATACCTAAAAGATAATAATACACTGACGGACCAAAGCTCTACGAAGTAAGTAAAAAAAAAAAAAGTATGTTTCTCTCGATAGATTATCTCCGCTTTCTAAACGTGCATATAAATCCAAGAGAGAGAGAGAGAGAGAGAGAGAGAGAGAGAGGGAGGAGAAGACAAACAAGACGAAGACAAAATTCTTTATTTATGAGGATAAAAGATAAGCACTACCGTGCTTTTTTACATCCAGTCCTCGCCCTGAGCAGGGACTACGTAGGAGTAGGGCTGCAGTGACATGAAATAGAGAGAGAGAGAGAGAGAGGAGAGAGAGAGAGAGGAAGGAGAGAGAGAGAGAGAGAGAGAGAATAAACAACAACAGTTACCGATTCATTTCCTTTCCGTTGAAAATCCTCTCCATTTTTTTTTTTTAATTCTAACAAGATTAATTGTCTTTACAGACGAGGGGGTCAGAAAGGAAATCTGTTCCGATTACATACCGCCATTTTTTTTTTTTTTTTTTTTTTTTTTATTCAAATTTACCATAAATAGTACAACATCTGCCAATTGGGGGACATAACGATCACTGTTCTCATCGTCCACTTCAGCTGACTGGTGGCGGTGTCTAGCTGGCAGTATCGACCACCGGCTGCTTGCTCTCTCTCGCCCAGTCCGCGCGACTCTCATGGGAAATTCCTGTCTTCCCTCGCATGCATCAAACATGAACCGCACGTCTCCCGGGACGCGCTTAACGCCGGAGATCTACGTACTGCACACATGAGCGGCACCTCGGAGACAACGCCAAATGTCACAATGCTGCAGTCATCACTGCAACACAGTTATAGCTCAGTGGTTGAGCGCCGGACTCGTAGCCTTGGTGACCCTGGGGTTGCGGGTTCGAATCTCCTCCGCCGGGCCGTTTCGGTACAAGGGGGATTTTCCCCCTCGGGGTTAACATTGGTTCGGACTCCCCATTTCCCATGCAGTCCCTTCGAATGAGACTGTAAACTGAGGTTCTGTGTGTGAAACGCACGCATAACATCTTGCACACACGTAAAATCCCATCACCAACTTTCGGAAGAGAAGGCCGTTGGTATGGATGACACGTTACACGTAGCATGCACAGTCCGTGAGAAATGGAATGAATGAAGGAAGTATGGAAATTGAATGAACGATATTGAACGATATGGATTGGAAGACACGGGAAACGACTGACTGAAACGCCAGCTGGCAGCTCTTCAGTCGGCACTACCCAGGTAGGCAACCCGTTGTGTAAACAAGTGTGGGTTGTAAAGCGCTTAGACCTGGTCTCTAGCCGAGGATAGGGGCTACATAAGTTTTCATAATATAATAATAATAATAACAATTACAATTGGGCAGTGTGGACGAAAATGTAACAATAGTGAGATTTCCAAGCACCACGCACGAAAATGTTAGTGACTGTTGCAGTTTTTTTTGGTTTGTATGTTTGTTTGTTTCTTCTTTCTTTCTGTAATCCCAGGATGTACGAAACAATGCATCGATTATTGTATTTTTCGTCGACACCGCTGGTTTCTTCAGCCGAGGTCTGTCTACCAACAACTGATCACGATGTATTATTGAGACTCAAATTTTTCGCTTTTGATTGGAAATAGAATATAGCAATTCCCTCTGTTTGAACTCTTCCTCAGCACTTACGATGACAGTTGTTAACTCTCTTTGAACTCTTCCTCAGCACTTACGGTGACAGTTGGTAACTCTTTTTTTTACATGTCACCGTTCACTTGGATGACAGAAACTTTGTCATCCGATGTTGATAGGTCAGAATCTATAAACTTAAATGAAATAAATAAGTTAAAAAAAAAAATAAAAACTACAGAAAAATGACCAACCTGCGTATTTATCATTTATCAGAATTATGATTCTCCCAGATATACTGATTTATATTTTTTAAAAAATTTAAAAAAAAAACAAAAAAACTATCCATACCTACCCATGAATACTGATGTAGCAAGCTCAGAGAAAAGAGGGAGAGAGAGGGGGGGAGGGGGTGCGTGGGGGGGGGGGGGGGGGGGGGAGTAATGGTCAGTGACATTTTTTCTCCAAAAATTGTAACAGTTGCAAACATTTTCCCCAATTGTACGGATTACATAAACAAAATAGTATAAATGTAAAGATGGTATTATTTTATAGCACATAACTCCCCTGAAAAATGTAATCTTGTTACATTTTGTGGATGCTTCTGTATTGGTACATTTTGCGATGTATCACACTTGGAGCAATGCAGTGTGAAATGCAGCTGCCAGCAACAAGATCCATTCACACTAAGCCATTCCGGTACCAGACTTGCCAAAGTTTGGAGGCCAAATCTATGCTGTTATTTTCCATGAAAAAAAAAAAGAAAAAAGATCAAACAGACTCAAAGCTAATTAAAAAAAAAAAAAAGAATGTTGATCCCCGGAATTCGCTCAGGACATTTTTTCGAAGCTTCACAACAAAGAAGCGTGCATACATTGGGATATCATACGGATTTACAGGCAGGGAATAGGCTGATTGTGCCCATTTCTTTCTGCGGCAGTAGAACGCAAGCTTTGAACTGCAGCGTGCTGAGTCTAGAGTGTGCGTGCTTGTTTAACACCCCCCATCTCAGAAAGTGTCCCCTAAGTATACTTTTTTTTGTTGTTTCAAAATCTTTAACAGACTTTGTGGGGTGTATAAATGAATGTATAAGTTTGCTATCAATCCTACTGTGTGCTCGTAGTCAGTAGAGTCGCGGCCACGCAAGCCGTTTCTTGTGCTGGGGTGAGCGGTCGCGTGTCTGGTGTCATAGTAGGATCTAGGTTGTTATAGAATATTGTGGGTCGCCGTGTACTCTGCCGCTCTGTGACCTAGACCTGTCGCATCATAACGCTCAAGACCGAAAATCATCCCTTCGTGCGAAATAGGATGCCGTCTTTTATTCCCCATCCTTACGGCACTATTTCCTCGTAGAATACAGCATTCCTCAAGAGTACAAGCCAAACCGCTAGATCAAAGACAACGACTGTGGAGACGTCCAGAGCATGAACGAGTTTAACTACAGACAGAAATAGCCGCTGACAAAGCAGAAAGGTGAACGGTGACGAGACCCCTTGGCACTATCACATGGACCGCTCACCTCCCCCTCCCTTTTGTCAAATCCCTATCATACCGGGCCATGCCTCCGTACCAACAAGCACATTGATAGTCCCCAAGCCTCCCTCCCCTCCACACCCAACCCATCCCCGACCCGCCACACGCCGGTTTCATTTTAAACTCTCGCAATATCCAGAGAGCCCCCCTAACAAGAAACGCCGACTCATCGTGCCGTGGGAGTATCTTGGGCGTTCGACCTGGGGAAGGATACCCCCAAGTGAATAGCAAATCTAATCCCAACTGGCCAGCAGTTCGCCGTCTGCTGTTTGAGAATTCAGAATCATTTTAAACACAGGGTGAACACGTTCTATGGAAATGGTACAGACACTGAACACTTGGTGCGAGAACCACCACCACACACCAAAATCAATCACAGACTGTGGGAATGCAAGATTAGTCTCAACAGAATAAAAGTAAGACTGCGGAAAAGATTTTGGATCTAAATGATAAGTCGGGGAAAAAGCAGCCTATAGAAAGAGTTGCAAAGTGAAAAAGAGCCATAGAACATTGAGCTAGATACAGTTAAAGGAAAAGCACTCCCAAAGAATTAATGGGGCTAATGCATGTACAAAACCTTGGGACTTCACCTACTCTTACAAGCCTATTCTATACCGGACCTTGTCATGCTAACACATGTTCTCATACTTAAACTAAGAAGAGAGGAGGGACTTATACCGATGCAACAGTGATCTACTACACAGCTGCACCCACCAACCATTAGTCAGGTCGTTGAACATTTCTTTCTAACTCATTCAAAGGAGGTACTGTGCCAGGAGTTGATCAGTCACTTCCTTCAATTTTGCAAGCAGCTTGGCCAGTGCACAAATCCGAGAGTCAAATGTAGTTACTGTCGTGCACGGGCACACTAAATCTAAGGATGGAGCAGGCCACACCTCTCTCCCGGCAACAATCACCATGACATAACAGTGAAGGGATCGTCATGGGAGCGGAGGACGAGAGGCCTTGCAGCATGTAGAAGCACGTCTTTGGGGTACGGCCGGGGATCGGCGGGGAGCCCTCCAGCTGACACGATCGCTTGGTGGCGAGCCTCGTGTGCAGGCACCCCGGGGCTCGATCCAGTTGGGTGGCGTCAGCGGCCCAGCGCATCGGACAGGAATATAAGGTGTGAAGAGAAGGGGAAGGAAGATAGACCTCTTAGAAACTGCTTCAGTGACAAAAAGGTGGGACAAAGCACCAGCGGGCGGTGATTTCAAATCTGAAAGCCAATAATGGTAGTATATATACTAGTCAATCGCGTTAAGAACAGTTTTACATGTACCCCGCATAATTTCCCAAATATAAAAGCCACGATTTTGAAATTGGGAACAGATTTAATTCATTATCTTGTTCCACGTACATTGAATTTCTCATTTGGGATCGAATGAACGGTTGTTGATTTACACAGACAATTAAACAGAGGATGGGTCGAAATCAAAGTTCGCAAAATCTGTTCAGTTCACAAAATCATTTCAATAGTGGGTGTGGCCACCGCCATTGGCGAGACATTCCACGCAGACGCCTCGCCGCGACTCCTCATCGAGTTGACCAGTGTTCTGATGACCCTCTGAGGGATTCTCTGCCATTCCAGTTGCAGCATTTGGAAGAGATCCTGGCGGTCTCTGGGAGGTGATGGTTCTCCTTCACACGTCTCCCCAACAACTCATCCCACATATGCTCGATGGGGATTGAGGTCGGGACTATACCGCCGGGAAGATCATCCTGTTGATGCCGCCGCCTGCACAATGAAGTTTCGGCCACCCGGGCCCTATGTGGCCGAGCATTGTCGTCTTGGAAGACTGCCAATGGGTCCTATCCGTTGCATGGTCGGAACAACGAAAGGCGCCAGGATTTCATCCCGATTAGCGGATGCCTGTGAGGTTTCCATCATATATGGTAGAGTGGTGTCTTGTGGTGGAGGCTGAAGAAGGCACCCCATACCATAACAGAACCTCCCCCCCCAAAGGCCCTGGTCTCTGGCGAACAGCTGCATCCAATGTAATGTTCACGTTCACCAACACGCCTCCAAACTCTAGTTCGGCGCGGGGGCCGTCATTGGGTGTTCAAAGACTAAAACCGCGACTCTCATCTGAAAAGAGGACCTGGGACCACTGTTGTTGGTTCCATCTCACATGACGATGGCAGCAAGAAAGCTCGGCGAGCCAGCCTAATGGGCTGCTAGCAGTCGTGGTCGAACAGCTGGGCGACGTGATCTGAGGGCCCGAAGTGGTGAAAGACGGTTTCGTATGGCTTGACTTTTGACGGCTGAGGATCGGTGTTTTATTTGCCATACGAAGCGGCTGCCTTTTGGATGCTGGTTGGAAGTGGTATCTCCCGCGCTGCAATAGGCCTCTGCACTGGGGGGGGCCTCTGCCTCTCGATGAAACGATCTTCTCTGGGAGTAGTCTGCCTAGGGCCGACCTGACCCGACGGCCATCCTCGTTCTCCTGGCAAACCTCGCTGTTGGTTCGCCCTAAAAAAAACGCTGATTCAGTCTAACAATAACCGAATGATGCACACCAAGTGCGTCGGTCGCGCCAAGCATGCCACTTCAGACCTTCAGGCAATGCCCCTCATCTATTGTATCCCCCAACGGCAATCGCCCTGGTTTTTACACAATCAAAAGGTTCGTAACTATTTTTCTTCGTCTTCGTGGCATGGCTGAGAAACAGTAGGGCTGACAGTAAACAACAGCCCAACAACCAACCGCCACGACGATAACCAACTCACTTGACCCCACCTGCGCTTGCTTAAAACAGCCAACCAAGAAGGGCATTTAAAACTCACTTGAGAGCAGCCTGCCTTCGCACGGGAAACAAAAATTTTTGCATTTTTAACATCGGTATCGTGTGTCGCCAGCAAAGCTTGAAATGCAAAACAGCACAGTTTTATTAAACGCACGAACTTGGCTGAGACACTTTTTTATCCCGCGCGGGTAACGAGTCCCAATCACCCCCCCGGGCCCCCAGTGCGTGCACAAGTACCAGTTGACACAGGCTGGATTACACACCTGCTGTGTGAGATTCCATCATTGGTTGCCGCATTAAAAACAAAAAAAAAAAAACAATGTTTTTGAAGGGCTGAATCAACCCCCGGTCCTACGACCCACTTACCGGGCGGGGTTGCAAAGGCCCTGTGCTTAACGTTATACCTTTCCTTCTTCTGTCCTAATCGGTTCTCTCTCTCTCTCCGCTTTCTTTTCCATTATCCTCCACTTTCTTCTTTCCTAACCCCCCCCCCCACTCTCTCTCTCTCTGTGCCCTCTCCCTCCTTCCTAACCCTTTTCTCTGTGTCCCTCCTTCCTCCCATCTCATCTGCTTCCATCATCCAAAAAGATGGCATCCGTGGTTTTACTCTTGTTTGGAAGAGGGGGCTTGGCCACTTGACTTGGGAGGTGAGAACGCCCCTCTGCACACAGATCGGTGTCGTTCCTTACCACAGGGGTCGGTCCCTTAGGGGGGGGGGGGGGGGGGGGCTAGCCGTCTTTACATACGTAAGAGGCCCCTTTCTGTAGGCAGGGGTAAGTAAAATTTTACTTTACTGTAATTACTTTTTCTGGCTAGTCACACCCCCGAAAAAAAAGGTCTGGCAGTTTGCTTTATTGCCTCCTCCCCTCCTTCACCCTTGGTTGGTTTTGTTCTTACCCTGACACTTCCAATTCTCCTGGCTTCCCCACCCCACCTTCTTCTTTTTTTTCCCTTTCTTTCCCTTCCTTTTTCCCTTTCCTTTCCCCTCCCCCACGTCTTCCCCACCCCAACCCCCCTTGGTCTGTGGCGCAGAGTAACCCCCCACTCTTGCTGTCGTGAGGACCCAGTGCAGAAGTCAAGAGAAGGACACCCGCTGATACCTGGTCCTCTCTCCTCGAGTTGCTAGTCACTGGCGTTGACAATCGTTCTTTTTCATACAAAACTGCTGACCTTAGACCTTTGTGTCTTTTTCTGTGGTCTTTTTGTTTTCGTTCTTTCCCTCCTTCCTCCTCCTCCCACCAACCCAACTACCTACCCCATCCCACCCCCATGCACCCCATTCCTGTTCCCGGACACCTCGGCCTTTGGTTGTTTGCTGTCCTCCCACCAACGTTCGTTCTTTTCGTTGGCAAGCTTCACTTTGTCTTCCCGGGTCATTCTTACAGCTACAGATAGCCAGCTTGAAAACTGGTAACAGGTGTAATCACACGACCGAAGATTAGGATCAGCGGTGCTGGGAAGGTCTTAACTAAAACTACGGCAAACAGAAACAAATACACTAATAATGGCATGAATCGCATTCAGGAGACTGCTATCGTTGCTTTGGTTGTTTGATTGTTTTCTCTGTGTATGTTGTTTTCTTTGTTTATTTATTTATTTGCTTCTTTCTTTTGTTTGTTTTTGCATCGTCTTATCATATTGGAGAGGTAGAGCAGACAGACAAAGAAACGGAGTCTAAACAGAAGAAAATAACATAATCATAACTTTAAACTAATTTTATTAATCTGACACGAAGAAATGACCATACTATAGACGGCTAGCACAAAGGCCCTTCCACACAAAGGTTACCTAGTGCCCACACATTCTCAGCGAACAATTCGTGTCATCTTTGTCCAACTGTTTACTCTGTCCGAAAACCCGACAAGCCTGGAGCGCGCGCACGCGCGCTCTTGTGTGTGTGTGTGTGTGTGTGTG
This sequence comes from Conus betulinus, assembly GCA_016801955.1. NCBI lineage: Eukaryota > Metazoa > Mollusca > Gastropoda > Neogastropoda > Conidae > Conus > Conus betulinus. The sequence continues at coordinate 203,756 of JADBJO010004056.1, read as the reverse complement.
TGTGTGTGTGTGTGTGTGTGTGTACGCGCGCGCGCGCGCGCGAGTTGGGCTAATACGTAGGTCAGACATCTGCTGAGTCGTAGCCACGAGGCTCTCTTCTTCAATTGTCTCATCTTTGTTGTTAATTCATGTATCCATCAGCTTCAAATCATGCGTAGTGTGGTCTCAAAACTTAGCGGATGTGGTGTAGCGTATAGGGGCTCCTTGATGAAACTTAAACTGAAATTCTTTGAGTGTGTGTGTGTGTGTGTGTGTGTGTGTGTGTTGTGGTGTGTGTTGAGCGCGCGCGCGCGCGCGGGGGGGGGGGGGGGGGTAGGGTCCCCTTAATTTCACTATTATTGACCGTTAACATTGCTCTCTTCCTCGTCGAATATGACCCGTTGACTTCACGTTATTGGATGTAAACACCGCTACCGTCTTAATTGAATATGACCCCTTAATTTCACCTTTGTTGACTGTTAACACCACTCCTTCTTCGTTGAATGTGACCCCTAAATGACACCATTATTGAATGTTAACACTGCTACCTTCTTCATTGCATATGACCCCTTAATTTCACCTTTCATTGACTGTGAACACTACTCCTTCGTTGAATGTGACCCCATAATTTCACCTTTGTTGACTGTTAACACCACTACCTTCTTCATTGAATATGACCCCTTAATTTCACCGTTATTGACTGTTAACACCACGCCTTCCTCGTTGAATATACCCGTTGATTTCGCCGTTATTGACTGTTAACATTGTTAACACCATTGTTTCCTCTTTGATTATATGACCCCTTAATTTCACCGTTATTTTCACTGTTAACACCACACTCCTTTTCGACAACCTTTTTTTTTTTTTCACTGTGATATAAAGTGCTTACTCTATTCCTTCCCTGAGTATGACCGTGTCAACGGTCACCGTTTCTTGTCTAGTTAAGCCACCATCCCTTCGCAGTTGTGTATCTAACCCCTTAAGGTCACTGTGTTCTTGTCTGGTCACACCATCTCTGCCTCGTTGCACGTGATCCCTTAATATCCCTGTAGTACTGACCCATGCCTTCTCAGTCCTATATGTGTGTGTTTCATCATGGTCGCAGGTAATTGTTGGCTGGGTTGCATGAGATATAGGGGGATGAGGGGAGAGTGCTGTGTTGTTGTTGTTGTTGTGTTGTGTATAGGAGGGAGGGGGGGGGGGGGGGGGGGGGGGGGGGGGGGGGGGGGTGGGGGGGGGGGGGGGGGGGGGGGAGTGGGGCAGAAAGCAGAGTAAGAGTGGGAAACCAGCGAACTAATCACCTGTGGGCAAACTTCAGAGGGAGGGAGATGGAAGAAAGAACGAAACAAAAAATCGTCAACGTTTCCCTCGTAGACCGTCTTCGGGATTGATGACATCAAATGACAGACAAATGAGTACGTATCTAGATAATGACGTATAAAAACATCTACATGAAAAGGACGGACACGTGTATGTGTTACGCTTTTATACGTCTTTATCTATACCTAATATTTTATTTATCTTTCATTTGATGTCATCAGTCCCGAATAGAAGGCGCTCTATGACCGAAATGTTTTTTGACGATTTCTCTCTCTTCTCTGTGTGTGTGTGTGTGTGTGTGTGTGTGTGTGTGTGTTTCTTTTTTTTCTATTTGCAAATTTAAAGAATAATTCTCAGTGAGTCCGCCAAAAATAAACTGGTTTCAGACCAAACACAAAATACACTTTTCTATGGTATATCTTCTGAACGTCCTCAAAGATAGTTTGTATGGGTGAAGCAGAAAGATCAGCAGTCAAAAACTATTTTTGATTATTTGGTTAGGTTAGGTTAGGGTCAGAGACCAGTTTATGGTTACCGTCAGATTAAAGCAGCGTCAGACTAGGGTTAGCTTTTGGCTTTTAGGTTCCAGGTTTTCTTAATGTCACCGTCGCGCGTGTATGGTGTGTGCGTGTGCGTTGCTGGTTATGTAAAAGCGCTTAGAGCCCTAAATCTTTAGAGAATAGGCGCAATATAAATTGACATTATTTTTTATTATTATTATTATTATTGTTATTATTATTATTATCATTATACTGTTATTATCATCATCATTATTATTATTTTATTAATGAATAAACACACTGCCAGATCCACTATTGTGGCAATAACTCTTCGGTGTCGCACACAGTTGGGGGTTTCTCTTGATAGCGACTTAAATAGTCAGGTGATAAAAGAAAGGTGGAAGCCACACAAACAACACTCATGAATAAGTTGCAATAGTTCGGTTTATTGTAAAACTGTTTTTCAAGCACCTACAACTGGCCAGCAGCACAAACAACACAGCATGGAATTCTGTGGCTGTGAAAGTGAAAGAGTTCTCTGGAAAAAGAATTTACTGGGGGAAAAAAAAGTTCACACGAGGGATGGGGGTTGGAGTGGAAATTGTAGGAAGGCCTGGAGAAAAAGCGTGGGGATGAGTGTGTGTGTGTGTGGTGGTGGGGGGGTGGGGGGGGGGGGGGGGGGGGGGGATGGGGGGGGGGAGATGGTGGTGAATTGAGGCTGGGAGGGCGAGAGGGAAGAAAACAACAACAATCATATAACAATACTAAAATGATCATTACGATGACCCACTACCTCTATCACCCACTATCATAAGCAATCACTAATAATAATACATGATTTAAAAGGAGGGTAGAGAGGAAATTGAAAAAGAAGGTTGAGGCGGGAAGGGGGGGGGGGGGGTGGAGTGGGGGCTAGAGGTTTATTTAGTGACCACACCAACGGCGCCGTGGTTGGCTTTTGGATGTGCTACGTTGTTCTTGAACTGGCAAGTCGTTTGTACACGATAGTCAGACGAAGGCGCAAACAGAGGAAAGACAAAGGAAGAGGTGGGAGGACAATATCCGAGAGTGGACTGGAATGAGCCTAGCACAATCTCAGCGAGCGGTGGAGGGACAGGGACAGGTGGGAGGAGAGAGTGGTGGACAGATCATCAATCGGGGGTCCCCCAACGACAACAGCAGACGATGTCAATGGAATAGATGAAGGTGAAGGATGTAATGAAGGTGAAGGATGTACACGATGGAGTTCCAGTTTCTGGTCGTTCTGCCTGTCCCACTGAGATCGAACTGAAAAAAAATGTCCCAAGTCGACAGCTCCTTGAGAGAGAGATCAGTTTTCTCGATTCCATTGTTCTAAAGTTGACATTACAAAAAAAAAAAAACTGCTGGAGTTTGATTAATTAATCGAAAGAAGAATATGTCGTCCTTTGATGTTGATATTTTCCCTGGCATTTTTTAGATGCCGGTATCACGCTAAAATAGACCCACTATCGTGCCAAAAAACGCAACCCCACGGGGCGTTAAACCGTTTTCAGTAGGAATGCCCCAATTCAAAAACCGCGACGTAACCTCCATTTGAAAGATCGCTTCTTTCTGTCAAGCAGTAAGATGAGATTGTTTCAATCATAATGATATAGCCAACTTGTTTGTTTACATGGCATTTGCATAGAACATAAGGTGATTCTCATTAAATTTTATTTTGATCCCTGACAGATTCAAAGCACAACCGAGAAAATTGGTGTTTGAAGGCAAGTCAAGGGCAAGATAACGTTTTCCTTTGTAGAGAGTTCGAGTTACACCCAGATATTGCGATGAAGTGAGCCTGCGAAATTAAAGAGAGGTAACACTAGACGGAAAGGAAATTAAAAGAAACAAGACACATTTGTCTCCCTTTCATTGCACGTCCTCTATGCACGTCCTGATCAGCACAAAAGGTAGCGTGAGAAAGGAGGGGGGATATCACACAACACGCACAACGAACACATAATACATACATACATACATAAAGATAGAGAGGTATATATAGAGATAAGATAGATAGACAGATATTACTGTTGCAGCTGGTGTTATCTCTAGGTGTAGGAATATAACGGCTATCGGTTTTTGAGAGAGAGAGAGAGAGAAGAGGGCGGGAGAGAGAGAGAGAGAGAGAGAGAGAGAGAGAAACACGATGTCAAACCCTCCCCATAGTTAGTCGATGCGGCTCCTCCCCCCTGTCATCGCTAAAAACCCAACCACCCTCCTCCCCTCCTGCCACCCTCCCCTCCCTCCCCCACCCTACCCACCAACCCACGCCCTGTGTGCCACTGAGATCCAAAAAGTGATCACTTCGTCACAGGAAACAGCAGCACGGAGGCAATAAAATTCAAGACAAGTAGGCCATAGATCAACAGCAGGAGAGGGATAAGTTACCCTGCAGGGCTTTCGCACTACTTGGAGTCCAGTTCGTTCGTTCGTGTCGGCCACTTACCACCTCTGGAGACCACGATTAGCATGAGAAAATTGCACATCTCTCAGGAAATCACATATATGTTAGAGTTTGTTTGTTTGATTGTTTGTTTTTTTATTGCTGTTCAGCCAGCCAGATCGGTAGTTGTTGGGGTTTTTTTTTAAATCATGTTCTGTTTTCTAACTGAACAACAAAATGAAACGCGTAACACAATGTAGTAAGGCAACTGTAAAGAAAACAACATCATCATCATCATCATCGTCGTCGTCGTCGTCGTCGTCAAGGTCAACATCATGTCACAAGTATTACTTGTACTGCCGCTTGTACTACTACTATTGCTACTGCTGATACTACTACTACTATCTACTACTACTACTACTTCTTCCGTTACTACTACTACTGCTACTACTACCACTACTAACAAAATGATAAGTCGGTCCCTTGATGAGTATCAAGCGTGTTTCTGATCTAATCACAGACACTTACAAGCCCAGTAATAACCACAAAGGGCAAAAACACAAAAACAAACAATCGTCATATAAATAAAAAACAAAGGATAGCCCCCCCCCTCCCCCCTCCCCCCCCCTCCCCCCCCCCCCCATCAAACAGACGCAAGCCAAGACAACAGGCTAGCCCCAGCATTGTTCACTATTCCTCACCATTCAACGCAATCAGCGACAAAATAGGGTGAACGGAGAGCCCGCATGGGAACATCAGGCAGCAGAGAGAGCCAGGCACATCAAGAGGAAAATTATAGTGAATGACCTCGACATACACAACACCAGACTTCTTACTTAGCGAAAGGCGAAGACACTTGTCCCGTTCATTCTTCTTTCACGCTTTGACCTACATTGGAGAAGGAGGAGAAAGGCGCACCCACCACCCCCACACCTTACCTGCCCCAGCTACATAGCAATTCACCTGCAGGCTACACTCTTCCGACACTACCACCAAAGTGACAAGGGATTTAGTTCTAACAACGTTTTGTTTTCAGTGAGTCAAATGTATGGAGAGTGGGACGCATACACACACACGCGCGCGTGTTGCAAGTTAGTCGGGGTTCTGATCGAGAGGAGAGAAATATCCCTGTTGTTGTGTTGTGGTTGTGTGTCGCTGAGAGGGGACGAAGAAGGAGAAGCGCAAGTGGTGTGTGTGTCACGGTTGTGGGCTCAAAACTTGAGCGTTCTGCCTGAGCGACGCAGACAGGAGGGGGTTTGGTGTTCAACTGTGTGTGATTAAAAAGGAAAGGTGAGATCGCTGTGTTGTGTGTCATGTAAGTGGCGGAGGGTCACCAACAAACATTCTCTCTCGGTCTTTCTTCTTGTATTGACGTTAGGCAGCCCAGCTTCAGTCGTTGGTTTGAAGAGCTCTCTCTCTTCTCTCTCTCTCTCTCTCTCTCTCTCTCTCTCTCTCTCTCTGTTTACGACTCTGTGTGTGTTTACGACTCTGTGTGTGTGTGTGTGTGTGTGTGGTGTGTGTGTGTGTGGGAGAGAGAGAGAGAGCGGGGGGAGGGGGGAGTGTCTATGTCTGTGTGTTATGCGTGCGTGAGCGTGCGTGCGCGCGCGCGCGCGCGCGCGTGTGTGTGTGTGTGTGTGTGTGTGTGTGTGTGTGTGTGTAATAAAATCAGTCTAATCACTGGAATCTGAGACGTACCAGTGGTGACAAGATCCAAAGAAATTAAGAACAAAATGGCGGCCACAGTCTGTTTGTGACAGTGGGACACACACACACACACACACACACACACACACGCTGTACGCATGAATAAGTAGCACACTACTAGGCACAAGAATTTGCTTCGTCATGAAACCAACCAACCCTCTGTTGTTGCCTTGCTTCAGGTCAGTTTTTCCACAAGTAAAGTGGTAGACTGTAGGCTAAATGATAATTAGGTTTCTAAAAGTAAAATGGTAGACTGTAATTTTGCAAAAAAAGAAAAAAGGAAAGGGCGGGGGGTGGCGTGGAGTATTATCTAACAGACTATTTAGCATCATTTCAATTTTACGCCCGAGTATCCAACTATTAATATAAACGATGCGACGGATTTTTTTTTCGCCTAATGCAAAGGATGTTTTGGTGTTGTTGTTTTAGGGGGGAGGGGGAGGGGCAGCCAGAAAAGGGGGACTGGGGGGGTGGGGGGGGGGGGGAGGGGGGGGGAGGGGGACGGTGGGGGGGGGGGGGGGGAGGGATGTCCCAGAAACGTAACGGAGGTGGAGAGGAGGGGAAGGGGGTGGTGATGTCCAATGGGGTGTGGGTTCATTCACGTGGCAAAATTGCAGTTTTTTGTCTGCCGGAAGGGAGGGACAGGTGTGAATGGGTCTTCGCACCCCCGGAACCTCCCCCTATAATCCCCACACCCCCTTCCCTTCCTCTACCTTTGTCAGGCCCCCTGGGTAATAAAACAGCTGACCTCAGAACTGTAGGATACACCAAAGATACCGTACTGTTTCCACACAAGCACGCCGCACCGACCATAGTTCATACAGTCACTGATTAATTTGTATTCAAGTCATATTAGGCCAATATATCACAGCTGTTACCATAACAAAAAAAATGTCTCCATATTTGCGTGTAATAGAATAATGCATGAACATACAGAGGGAAAAAAGTCCATTCCAACCACTCGAAAACAGCTTACAATTGTAGGCGCCTCCCCCCCCCCCCCCCCCCCCCCCCCCCCCCCCGCCTCTTCAAAAAAAAAAAAAAAATCTTCAGTGAAATCTTCAGTGAAAAATATTTTCCGCGCCTACTCTTGGAAACATTTCTGAAGACGATCTTCATGAAATCTACTGTAAACTATTTGCTCGCGTGTTTTATCATGCCAAACTCAACAAGCAGCCAGAACGTTCTGTTGTTGTTGTTGTTGTTGTTGTTTTTCACAGTGAGTGCTCATCGTTTAGTGCAGCAAATGGAGCCCCCCTGATCTGTTAAAAGATCTGTGCGTGTGTAAAAGGAGTGAGCGGTATGGTTTTTGTTTGACGGCTTAAGTGAGAATATCATCTGTTCGTTTGCTTCATTCTTCGTGCCAGAGGCTTCTGACATAACCACACGTAACTATGAAGTCCTGGGTTCAGACCTCTGTAGGGGACAGATTTCATGGACAATTCTTTCGATGAATCTGCACTCTGACATTCCAGACCAAACTAAGCCGCAATCATCGAGCAATCAACCATGTGGACAATCAACCACCTCACCCATACTTGCTACCAACCAGATCAAGCATCCCATATCAGCAATCAGCAAGCAATCAACCATTTAGCCAATTAACCACCCAATCACTCTTGCAATCAACCAGATCAACCGTCCCATAGCAGCAATCATCAAGCAATCAACCGTCTGGCCAATCAGCCACTCTACCCCACACTTGCAACCAACCAGATTAACCATCCCATACAGCAATCAGCAGGCAATCAACCATCTTGTCAGCTAACCACCCCATCATTCTCGCAACCGACCAGATCAACCGTCCCATATCAGCAATCAATCAACCATTCAGATAGCCAACCACCCATACCCACTCTTGCAACCAACCAGATCAACCGTCCCATATCGGCAATCAGCAAGCAATCAACCGTTCAGCTACTCAGCCACACCTACCCACTCTTGCAACCCACCCAGATCAACCGTCCCATATCAGCAATCAGCTAGCAATCAACCATTCAGCTAGTCAGCCACACCTACCCACTCTTGCAACCAACCCAGATTAACCGTCCCCAACCACTCGGCTCAATTCTAGCCTGTGTGTCCTCCGTGTGTTCTACCAGTTCCCACCCTGCCCAAGCAAACCCATGGAGAAGAATCCAGCCCACTTTTCAGACGCTGCCGTCACCGACCAGGGGACGTCATCCAACAACAAACAGGAACCGGAAGTGGTGACGGAAACCGACTACAGCTATTTCGATGACCTTCAGCGGCAGCCGATGACCACTGAGGACATCGTCAAGTTCTGCATCCTGGTCGCTATACCCTCTGTCTTCTTCATCATTGCCGTCGTCCTGATGCACAAATATAATGACTGATCCGCTGGGCTGGGAGGCGGGAAGGGACGGCCATGACGTCACGTGACGATGACGAAGTGATTGTTGTTGTTATGACAACGGTCATCAGCTGTCGTCATTGCTCATTTCGAACATTGCTTGAAGTTCAGTTAGCGAATCATGTATTCGGCATCAAACCTGGATTCTTCCAGAACTGATTTTTCAACCATCTCTCATGAGAGAGATTCTCTCTCTCTGTGTCTCTGTCCGTCTGTCTGTCTGTCTGTCTGTCTGTCTGTCTGTCTCTCTCTCTCTCTCTCTCTCTCTCTCTCTCTCTCTCTCTCAACATGTAGACAGATTAACATGAATTCGTTTGGTTGAAATTGAAGTTTCTTGTTTTCCTCTTTTGAAATTAATCAACTGATTAATCAATTGATTTACTAATGAAATAATTACTTGATTTAATTTGTCTTTGACTAGGATCGCCCGTGTCTCTTAATCGTTGTCAAATACCTCCTTCCTTACACCCCCTTTCTCCTCCCTGGGCACCCTTGTTGAGTTCTTTTTTTATGTCCAACGTTTATCCTCTGACAAGCGAAACATAGCCAATCATTTAAGACTGGTGTGGGGTGGGGTGAGGTGGGGTGGGGAGGGGTATGTGACGAGGTAGCGATCCTCCTAGATCCTCCCAACTCTTGCTGTTGCCTAGACGCTCTCTGTGTGAGGCGTGTGGTTCGTATTTCATTTCTATTCTTAGTAAAAGATGGGGAAAATAAACATTTTTCTTTACAAATTCTGGTGTTTGCGTGTGTGTGTGTGTGTGTGTGTGTGTGTGTGTGTGTGTGTGTGTGTGTCAGACAGAGAGAGAGAGAGAGAGAGAGAGAGAGCGTGCGCGTGTACACGGCCGGGTTGTGCGCGCATGTTTGTTTGGAAGGGAAAGACAGGGCCAAATGGCTTTCGACAGTTCAATATGACCTCTCTCTCTCTCTCTCTCTCCCCTTCACTCACACACATTCTCTCTCTCTCTCTCTCTCTCTCTCTCTCACACACACACACACACACACACACACACACACAGGCGCGCGCGCGTGCACACACACACACACACACGCACACACACACATGCGCACGCACACACACTCACACACGCACACACACACGCACGCACGCACGCGCGCGCGCGCGCGTACACACACACACACACACACACACACACACAAACTAATGTCTGTCCACTTCCCAGGGCCTCACATTTCCACGTCTGTCTCCTTTCTGTCTCTCTGGCACCGCGCGGTGCCTGCAAGGTGGTTCCTGAAACGTGCCAGTTCTCTTCCATCTCTGCAATGCATGGTTTGGCAAGTCCTGAGATGAGTTGTGTAGACGCGAAAAAACTGACATGGTGACTATAGCATATCCTTGTGCCGAGGGTTGCGAGAGTCGTGTGGGGTGCACAGAAACGGGTGCAAGACACAAGTTTGAATTTACAATGGGACTACTTCTTCAAGCTCTTGTTGATTTTGAAAGGTCAACGTTGTGGATCGTTAACTTTCATTATACCAATCAGAGAACCTTGCGGCTTTTCGTGCACCAATCACAGGTTGTCAAGACATTTTCCTTCGCATGTGAGAGAGCCTCAAGACAACCCCGCCTTTGGCGAGTTTTTGTTTTGTTTTGTTTTTTTTTTTCCCCCGCGCGCCATTGCGTGTGCTATGAACTTTACAAACACGTGAAAAATTTCGGCAGCTTTCCTACGTTAAAGGCGTCTCTGATATTATGGTTTAGTGTCTCAGTTGACTCTGTTGAGGACTTCATCGGTCAAGATGTGATCTTTGTACTTAGATGTTCACGATCTTGTGGGGTAGCATCTCATCTCCGGAATGTGGATTCGTCTTTGAGAGATCTGTAGCGACTGTTCAGGATTCTCGTGCATACAGGATATGGACATGACGAATGATCACTTGAGCCTGATTTCAATGTCAGGGATGTTGATATCACGTCAGATAGTCTTATCACTACCGTTTCAGTCTCGACTTTTCGGGTCGGATCTTTACTCTGTGATGATGGAATCCAAGTACCTGAAGGTATATAGATACACATAGTGGGAGGGGGGCAAAGACAAATATTATTCCAGACTGCCTTAGATTGCAGACAGGAAGCGAGATGAATTTGGAGACTTAGGTCAGAGTTCGGGGTAAACTGTAAAGGTCAAGTAGTAACAACGAACTGGCTCTGTGAAAAAAAAAATAATGTGAAAAAGATTATTTTATCCTGGAATTTGGGATCAGCATGTTAGTTCAATACCGTATGTCAGCAAAAAAAAACAAAAAAAAAAAATGATGCATGACTTGTGGACTTGTGTTTTTACGCCATTGGTAGGGCCCAAAGATTTTGGAGTGAAAAGTCTAGCAGTCGACAGGAAAATAAAGGGTCAGGTGGACCGTGCTTGCTTAGAAAAAAAAAAAAAAAAAAAAAAAAAAAACCGGACATGAGACCTGTCTCAGAATCAGGTATGGTATGGGTCAATGGCTGGACTGTGTAGTGAATATGTTTGGTTCTGGCTGAGACGACGACAAAAGTCAGGTGCAGCTTTGAGCGTCATTGATGATATACTGCGTTTGGGGCTTCAAAATCTAACTGTGGACTGGGACCTGTCGGAAGACAGGGGAGAAGAGGCAGGAGGGGGTGGTGGAGTGGAGTGGAGTAGGGGGAAGTTACCCGAGCTGCATTCTCAACTTACCAGCAGAAGACGACATAGAACACAGGGTAGATAAAGGGAACAACTCCTGCTCTGTCGTGTAGCCGGTCGAACGTGAGAAAAGGAAATACTATTTCAATCTCGGAAGTGCTGTTGTCCTGCTATTTTCAGCAGTCGTCAGTTTTTCGGAGGTCAGAAGTCGACTGTTTGACTTTTGTTTTCAATTTTAGCTGTGTGTGAGTTTTTTTTTTTTTCCTTTATTTTTTTGTGACCGATTTATCCAGAAATGTTAATTTTTTCGTAACGGGTGGTCTGATATACAGTTGTTCCCATACAATTAAAAGAAAAATAAGTTTTGCTATGAATGCCGGGTTGTCTCCCTTCACGTCTTTTTTTTTTCCCTCCTCCAAATAAACAGTCTGTTTATCAGAAAAAGCTTATTTCCCTTGTATTTAGATTGTCGACTCAGATCTAAACACAAATTCAAGTCTATTAATTCATATTTTATTATCGGATTGGGAAAAAAAGATAATTACAAAAAATCATCTTTAATATTTGTGACATGCTCCATCAGAAAGAAAAAAAAATCAAGTACACAATATGCAAGCTATGTACAAATAATCACGATTTGAAAACACACACACACGCGCGCGCGCGCGCGCGCGCGCGCGCCCGCGCGCATGCACGCACGCACACACAAAGCGTGCAAATGTGTGCTAACACACACACAAACAGTAACACACACGCACACACAAAGCGTGCAAATGTGTGCTCACACACACACACACACACACACACACACACACACACACACACACACACACACACTCATACTCACACGTTCGCGCGCGCCAGAATACTAAAAAAAAAAATAATAATAAAATAACATTCAACTCATACTTATTTACATGAAATTACATTTACAAAAAAAAAGCAGCATCAGGTGATCAGTCATAACAGCAGTCCTTGCTGATGGGAGGCACCTCGTCTTGTCCGGAGACTCCCCCTGTCATGGGACTTCAGACCCAGGCCAAGGACCCAGTCCAGCGACTCAGGCCAACAACCCAGACTAGCGACTCAGGCCAGCGACCCAGACCAGCGACCCAGGCCAACGACCCAGACCAGCGATTCAGGCCAACGACCCAGGCCAGTGACTCAGGCCAACGACCCAGACTAGCGACTCAGGCCAGCGACCCAGACCAGTGACTCAGGCCAACGACCCAGACTAGCGACTCAAGCCAACGACCCAGGCCAGCGACCCAGACCAGTGACTCAGGCCAACGACCCAGGCCAACGACCCAGACCAACGACCCAGGGTTCCCTTCCCTCAGATACAGGCTACAATAATGGCATCCCTACCTACCCCATCCAATCCAACCTACCCTCACCGACCTACATTCACGCCCTCACTCCCACCCAACCCCCCAGCCCCACACCCCTGTAAGACCGCCAGGACCCAATACAAATAGTGCCCGGTTTCAAGAGACCCAATCTAAGCGGGGTCCTCGGTGGTACTGGCGCTATCTAAATCCATTCCAATCAAATATGATAAGAGAAAAGACAGGAAAAAAAAAGAAAAAAAATTATTCCAGTATTGTCCGAGAACTGGGTTCTAGCACCTAGCACTGGTGACCTAAATGGCACTGGGACCAAATGACATCAATTAAAATAAATAAATAAATAAATAAATAAAAAAAAGGGAAAGAAAAGAAAAGAAAAAAGGGGGGAAAAAGACAGAAAAAAAAAAAAAAAATTTATTCCAGTATCCTAGTATACTGTTGTTCGAACACTGGGTCCTTCCTGTCACACCGGGTTCTTACAATAGGAGCTGGACTTCAATGGGATCAGCCTCAGTCCCAGTCATTCCTTCTGGTTCCAGTCCCTTTAAGACCCAGATGAAATAAGGTCCATCATGGCGATGTCCTGCGTATGTTGGATCAGAGCAGGCGCCACTGAACATCACCAAAGTGACTCGGCGGCGGTGCTGCGTCGTCCTCCGGTGTGTGCCTGCCTCCTGACGACTTGACATTGCTCCCTGTGGATTGCGTGTGCCGGGGCTGCGGCGGGGCCGACTGGGCTGTGGCTGTGGACGGGGTGTCGGAATGAGCGGCGTGGGTGCACTGCCACTGAAGTGGCACAGAAGATGGGACAGCAAAAAAATAAAGAAATAAATAAATAAGGTCCATCATTAACAGTACGCCTCTGTGCCACCGACAGGACCAGGTACATTTTCGTATTGGCGAGGTACATCTTATTATCTGCACATTTAATGAGCGGACAGTGAAAGAAAAATCGAAACTTGGTGCGTGCTTGCGCGCGCGCGCGCGTGCGTGTGTGTGTGTGTGTGTGTGTGTGTGTGTGTGCGCTTTCATCTCTAGCTCTTAACACGTCCCCATCCCCCCCACTCCTCTCTCTCTCTCTCTCTCTCTCTCTCTCTCTCTCTCTCCCTCCTTGTTCTCTTGTTCTTCTTTTCTCTCTCTCTCTCTCTCTCTCTCTCTCTCTCTCTCTCTCTCTCTCTCTCTCTCTCTCTCTCGTGTGAAAGGGACCAGGCTTTATTCACCTGCGCTGGCCTCCAGTGGCATTGGAACTCGCTGCAATTGGACCCCAGAGTTCTCCGAAGTTGGAGTATGAGTGCCTTATCGGCAGGATTAAAAAAAAAAAAAAAAAAAAAAAAAAAAAAAAAAAAACGGTCATACGCACAAAAAAAAACCACTCCCTTTGCCGGGTAGATGGGATTTATCCCTGCCTGTCTATACAGACAGTGTCCGCAAGCAGTATCAGCCTGCGTGCGCAGAAGAAGTAGAAGGACCCCAGTGGAATGAATTAGGCCTTACTGGTACTGGGCCGTACTGGAATTGGTCCCGAAAGAAACCTGGTCCAAATGGTACTGGATCATAAAAGCACAGGACCCTGACGAGACAACCCTAGTCCCCGTGCCCTCGCCCATTCCCCAACCCCCTCCATCCCACTTCCCTCCCCACCCTCCCCCCCTTCTCCCATTCCCACTCAGAAGTAGATGGGGCGTTTTTCTCTGAAGGACTGCACGCCTTTTTCGATGATGGTGGCAGTCAGAAGAGCCTGGTCCTTCGTCACTGGAGGGATGTCTTTACCTGCATCATATCGTCATCATCGTCGTCATCATCATCATCATCATCATCATGATCGTCGTCGTCATCATCATCATCATCATCATCATCATCATCGTCGTCGTCGTCGTCGTCGATGTCATCGTCATCATCGTCGTCGTTATCATCATCATCACTATCACCATCTGCCAAGCAGCCTCTGCCCAGCAGTTTTGCTCAAAAAAAAAAAAAAAAAAAAAAAGGAGACAGGCCGAGAACCTGTCAGATCAACAAACGTGGTTTCATGCCTTTAGTACATTATGCCCAGTGAAAGTCCAGCCAGTAAAAATGTACAAACTTTTACTTTTCCTCCCCCCCCCCCCCCCCCCCCCCCCCCCGCCCGGCTCCGCCTCCTCCTTCTCCCCTCCCTGTATAGATCAATACCTTTTCAATTGACAGATTGAAGATTTCAACATAAGAAAGATTTTTGACAAAATTTCCGGTGTGCTTTTTAGAAGGTGTATTTGAAAGGGTCGTGTGAATGAGTTTTTGTTTGTTTTTAATGTTTTGTGAGTTGACTTCAACATGGTGACAGCCCTGATATGGCCTTTGCGTTCGGCTGGGCTAGAAGCAACTTTTACTTAAAGGTACCCCAGTATCCGATTGATACGAGAAGGAGATCGATTCAGTTCATGTAGTTTTAAAGCCCGGCCGACTTTCAGGGACCATGGTGCAAATGGCAGACGCTTGGAGCTGTGGCAGCGCCTTTCTGCAGAACTGGGCACGCGGTCTGACGGTCGCTGAGCTGCTGATAGTAATTCCTTTGTTTTTTCATCGAAGTATTGTACACAAGAAACATTTTTAAGCAGGGGTTTTTTTTTTGTGTTTTTTTATAAAAATCTGTGTTAGAGTGTGTGTGTGTATGTGTGTGTGTGTGTGTGTGTGTGTGTGTGTGTGTGTGTGTGTGTGTGTGTGTGTGTGTGTGTTGCTCGTTACAACACGATATGTACTGTCTTTTGGTTGTCGGTTTAGTGTTTCCACATGGGAATTCGTCATAAATGAGCAATTCCGGTTTCAACAGCTAAAAATCTCCATCAACTGTGTACTTCCTTCCTTCCATAAAATCCGTTATTTTAGTCTGGCGTCATATTTGTCACAGAAGGCTGCCAGAGGCATATGAACACTCTCTCTCTCTCTCTCTCTTCTCACTCACACACACACACGCGCGCGCGCGCGCGCGCGCACGCACGCACGCACGCACGCACACACACACACACACGGAAACTACTTCATTATTCCTATTGACAAAAAAAAAAGAAAAGAAAAAAAGTTACGGCCCTTTTCCAGTGGGGACAGTCCATGTTACACACAGCACGCTCGGCCTAGTTTGAAGGAAACCGCACAGAAATCTGGGATGTCGTGTCTTGCATTCGCAAGAACGCGCCGCATAGCGTGTACAATGTGACTGTGTTGTCCAAATTTGAAACTGGTCGTGAATAAAAAAGGAACCAGGGTGAGAAAGGGACCCAGACGATCAAGAATGAGAAGGTGGAATTTCTCGTACATTGTATTCGTTGTATCTCCGTGGCAGCCGTTTTGAACGCTAACGACAGAAACGAGGAGAGCTTTTCAAGGGAGAAAATGGGCTTTAAACAACGAGTATAATCTTGTCTCAATCCAAACACCGAACTGAAAATGGTAATCATTTTACAACAAAAATCACATTAAAATCTAACGGTTGACTGTGAAGTAGATTTTTTGTTTTGTGAGAGTATCAAAACTTGCAATAAATTGAAATACAAATAAATTGTAGATTTTGAGCCTCTTGATGAATATATTTCAAAACTATATACTACTCAACACGTGATAGGGATCACATTGTGTTGTATTCTCTGCAACTTGTGTTGTGGAACTGCGCACACAACAGTTGCTTGTAGTATAATCAGAAAAAACCGCTGGACACGTAGGCGAGCAAACCTGGCTCGCCAAGGCTGAAACTGAGATGGCGAGGGGGGGTGGGGATGCTGGAATCAGGGGTCTCACAGCGCATGTTGCCACAGCCCTCAACGTCACCCAGAGCGTCATCTCCAGGCTGTGGCACCGCTACCAGGCTACGGGGTCAGTCTCCCACAGGCGGGGGGGAGGTGGACAACGCATTACAACGCGCCAGGAGGACCGTTATCTCACTCTCTCCTGGCACGTCGTAACCCATTCCTGAACGCCACGCAGCTGCGAAGAGACCTCCAGAACGCAACCGGACATGCTGTGTCG
>JADBJO010004056.1:175000-180000 GCA_016801955.1 Conus betulinus | reverse complement strand
TCTCTTCTTCTTGAATTGAGTTCAGTTCTTCTCTGTCACTTTTGATTTGGTTTTTACAACAGGGGGCCGGAACAGGTCAGTGGTGGAGCGCCGGACTTGTAATCCTGGAGTAGCAGGTTCGAATCTCCGCCGATCGAGCCGTTTCGGTACAGGGGGATTTTTTTTTCCCCTCGGAGTTAACATTGGTTCTGACTCCATTTCCCCATACAGCCCTTCGAATGAGACAATAAACGAGGTTCCGTGTGTGAACGCACGTATAACATCTTGCACACACGTAAAATCCCATCACCAACTTTCGGAAGAAGGCCAGTTTGGCCGTTGGTATGGATGACACGTTACGCATAGCATGCACCTTCCCCACAGTTGGGAGTATGGCTGCTTTAATGGCGGGAACGAAAAAAAAAAAAAAAAAAACGGTCATACACACAAAACTCCACCCCCCTTTAGTGGGCAGATGGGTTTAATACTAGCCTGTCTATACAGGAGTATCCGCAGGAGTATCGGCCTGCGTATGCAGAAGAAGAAGAAGGTTTTAACAACTTGCATGGTCTCTCTTGTTGTTCCTGAGTAACACTCACTCACTCACTCTGAACCCGCTCTCTCCTCCTTGAACCGTTTTCAGTATTGCTCTGTCAGTTTGATTTTCTGCCTCTTGTTTCACGTGACAAAAGGCTGGGCTCGAAACGTCGTGTTCTTTTACTCCAAAGGATCTTTTACAAACAAGAAAAAGCAAAAAGACAAGAGAAAAAAAAAAAAGCCTGAGTACTGTAAACACATCGAACTAAACATAGAAGAGCCTGAGTGGGACTGTAACACGAAGACACACTCTCCGCGGACCGTAACACGAAGACACACTCTCCGCGGACTGTAACACGAAGAAGACATACTCTCCGCGGACTGTAACACGAAGACACGAAGACTCTCTCCGCGACTGTAACACTAAGACATACTCTCCGCGGACTGTAACACGAAGACACACTCTCCGCGGACTGTAACTGTAACACGAAGACATACTCTCCGCGGACTGTAACACGAAGACGAAGACACACTCTCTCCGCGGACTGTAACACGAAGACATACTCTCTCGCGGACTGTAACACAAAGACATACTCTCCGCTGGGAAAGAAGCCAGAATTTCACACAGAGACAAATCTACTGAGAATATGAAGTCAAAATACTAAGATAAGACAACACAAACAACACACGAAACAACGCAAAAAAAGAAACTGCAAGACAAGACCAGACCAAAACACGTCAGATAACAGGACATCACAGGACAAGACAAGACAAAAAACAAACACGACACAAGACAACGTGAGACAAGACAACGCAACACAGACAACAGAACACAAGTCCAGACAACACAATGAAATGATACAACTCAAGACCATAGTGTACAAGACAAAGCCAAACAAAACGCAGGGGAGAACACAAAAACGAGACAACAAGGACAACACAAAAAACACGACAAAACTACACAATCCAGCACAACACAACAAACCACGCCCTAAACCTTAACAAAAAAAACAACTGAAACTGAAACCAATGTATTGTCAGATTAACTCATGGTTGTACTAACACAAAAAAGTACTGAAACACACACACACACACACACGCACGCACGCACACACACACATTAACACACACACACACACTCTCTCTCTCTCTCTCTCTCTCTCTCTCTCTCTCTCTCTCTCTCTCTCTCTCTCTCTCTCTCTCCCTCTCTCTCTCTCTCTCTCTCTCTCGGGGAACAACACTCCACCTCGAGTCCTCCAGCAACTCCGACGCGCCAGAAGTGGACACGAAGGGGGTGTCATGCAGATAGAGCTCCCTTCTGGTGATATCCCTGTTCACCTCGTTGTCCTCCACCACCCACTTCAGCCGCAGCTGCTGGTGCTTGCACACGTTGCGTAGGTGCAGCCGCCCGATCCGACCCGCGCCGAACGCGCCCACGTTGAACCGTTGGAACGTGAACTCCGGTGATAGGGCGTTTGGGTCTGTCGCGCGGAGCTGGGCTGAGGGCACGACGGTGGACTTGTTGCGGACTCTGGTGGTGGTGGTAGTGGTAGCTGCGGCGACGGCGGTTGGTTGGAGGAGGAGGAGGCGCTGGTGGAAGGATTGGGGATGAGGGGATGGGGGTGGAATGAAGAATGTACGAATAACACACACACACACACACACGCACACGGAAGCACGCGCGCGCGGATCGCGCGCGCGCGCACGCACACACACATTCAACAACTACAACTAAGAAGATGCTATCCTTAGTGTTCCAATTTACTTTCCCACGACTATTATCCCACCCCAGTTTGCAATTAACTCCTCGACTTTCAATTTTACTCCTCTACTTTCAGTTTTGTTTTTCTACTTTCCCACCCCTCCAGTACATTTCATCCTCCTGTTGCATGTAATCATACCACGTGAGTTGCATAGGCAAATTTCCCGTCGATGGGTCTTTAAAAAGAAAAAAAAAAAAAAAAAAAAGCTGTATGCAGTTGCATACACGCACATGTCCATGCATATGACATAGCAAAATAACTATTTACCGTCGAAGTGAATTCAAGGGAAGAAACTGTGATACTCACGGATAAGGGAGGTAAACACGATGAGGCAGTGGGACCGCCATGACCGTAGCTCCACAACACGCGACAAGCTCTCTGCGTCACCGATGCCATCGTCTTTTCGTCTGTTGATGTCAGGCTCTGGATACATACATCATACCTCATAGATTTACACAGAACAATCACATATATTGTTGTCTTTATCACGAGTGAAAATAAAGCATGTTTAATTATCATCTGTGATCTCTCAGCTTCACCGTGAACATAATTAACACTGTACAATGTTCGTTTCAGACTCTTTTTTTGTCGTCAGTAATCATAATAAAACAAAGAATTCAAGAAACATATCTTGCCTGTCTCTCTGTCTGCCTGCCTGCCTGTCTGTACATACATGTACACACACACACATACCCCCACACCACACACACACACACACACACACACACACACACACACACACACACACACACACACACACAAACACACACACACACACACACACACACAAACACACACACACTGGTCGTTTGCAAAACTTTATGATGTAATGGTGGCACACGGCTGGTCGTTTCTTTCATGCAATTTTACCTTTGACATGGGGCACACTTTTCAGTTTTCACTGTCATATACAATGTTGATAACCAGGCAAAGCACGGTGCGCTCTATACGCATCATAGTCTTGTGAACGCGTGCGCATGCATGCGTGCGTGTTGTGTATCTCTGTGTGTGTGTGTGTGTGTGTGTGTGTGTGTGTGTGTGTGTGTGTGTGTGCGTGCGTGCGTCTGTGTGCTCGTGCACGTGTATGCTCTGTGTGTGTGTGTGTGTGTGTGTGTGTGTGTGTGTGTGTGTGTGTGTGTGTTTGCGAGCATACGTGTGTGTGTGTGTGTGTGTGTGTGCGTGCTTGCGCGCGCGCGCGCTTGTGTGTGTGTGTGTGTGTGTGTGTGTGTAACAGAAGGAATGGGGATGAGAGATGGAATGGTAGAGAATCATCCAATTCGTGTACTCTTGGTAACGAGTTCCCAGACAGCGGTTGAAAAAAAAAACATTTTTTTTTCGCTTCAATCACTGGCTCAGAAATACCTCACATGGGGGGGGGGGTGGGGGGGGGGTGGGGTGTCACTTTTACACTCTTTTGTCGACTTCTCTGAAGCTTCTGAGAGTAGACACAGACAAATCACTGCTGTACCTCATCTCACAGAAAACGGGCATTCACGGTAAAGTCTTCAAAACACCGAAGGTTATGATGTACAGAAATGTGAAAAGTGAAAAATAATGCAAAGCTCTTCCTCACCGAGTAAACCCTTCCTCTTATTTACACTAAGGTTCCCTGAACCAAACAGGTGCACCTCCGCTCAAAACCGTTCGCTTCTCAACCTTTCCCAAGGTTATACTTCACCTTGACATGGACTCTCTCTCTCTCTCTCTCTCTCTCTCTCTCTCTCTCTCTCAGGCACACACACACACACACACACACACACACACACAGGCATGCGCGGTGAAGGCTGCGCGTTCATGCGTTCAGATAAGAGAACTGGTCAGCTCTTCAACTAAGGAATTCACGACACCAGCTTGACCCTAACGCCGACACTACACCTGACCTCAACGAACCTTACTTTTGGTCGGACCTTTAACTTTTGGAAACTCGTGATGACCTTTACTGATAAATTCTTGCTGCAGTGTGGGGATAAAGGAGTGGTCTCCTCTTGTCTTCCGCCGATTAAAGAAAGGAATGCGCCAAGGTCTTGCTTGAAGAGTTTTTGTTTTGTTTGTTTGTTTGTTTTTGTTTTTGTCCTCCAACCTCCGCTGTTTTGTTTTTTGTGTGGGGCCTCCATCCTCTTTTTTTCCCCCCATTTTTCCCCCTTTTTTTCTCTACTCTCACGCACCATGCAAATCTGTATTACTCGGGTCTGTTCAAGACTACCTCGAGCTTGTCGCCTGTATCCTACGGGAATGTATTGCTACTAATTGACATTTTCTTGCAGACGTTTAATGTTTTGCTTTTATAAAAAAAAAAAAAAAAAAAAAAAGAAGTTGAGTTTTTACAGACTGACGCAGTTCCATTGTTTTGAGAATTTTATTATTATTATTATTATTATTATTATTATTGTATCTAAAAGTTGATTCTCCCCATTTTTTTTTCATATGGTCGTCAAGGATACAAGCCAGGTGTTCCAAGTAGACAGATCTAAAATCAAAGGAATGGGACTATTTGGGGAACCACAAGGCGCAAAAACGGGGTCACGGGTGAGTGCAAATGCCTGAAATGTGCTGCATTTGAAGATTTGTGATTTCATTGGTGAACCCCCCCCCCCCCCCCCCCCCCAACAATGTGGGGAGTCGTTCTTGTGATCAATTAACAGTTTGACATTAAACGCTGGTTAAAATATATGGCAGGCCTCAAAAGGCTTACATGGATCATATACTGTTTGAGTGCAAAAT
>JADBJO010004056.1:157500-172500 GCA_016801955.1 Conus betulinus | reverse complement strand
AACAGATACGTTTTAAGTGCAGTCTTGAATGTCGGGAAGTAAGGGGCATGACGTAGATGGAAAGGTTGTGAAA
Source organism: Conus betulinus (assembly GCA_016801955.1). Taxonomy (NCBI): domain Eukaryota; kingdom Metazoa; phylum Mollusca; class Gastropoda; order Neogastropoda; family Conidae; genus Conus; species Conus betulinus. Next base: position 172,427 of record JADBJO010004056.1, on the reverse strand, counting down.
TCCAGAGTCTTGCCGCAGAAAATGAGAATGCTGTCGAACCGTGCTGCTTTCGGTTATATGTGGGAATTCGAAAAATTCGGTCATCAGAGGAAGAACGGAGGGGACGTGCAGGAATATATATTTCGAAGCGATCGGAGAGATGGGCAGGGCGCTTCACCTATGATAACCTCACAACATAGACACGCCTTAACCTGAGTGCTGCAGTTGCATCTGCGTCGTCTTCGTAATGAATGTCAAAGCCACAGACTGAGCATTGAAGTGTAACATACACAGCAGATCTGTGGAGCGTGTTCGAGTTTTCTGCACAGGTACTTGAATAAGATTTCTGAGACGTGGTCCTGAGGATGGAAGACTGGCACATCTCTCGTAGACAGGCAGCGTGATCTTTCGAGGCACACCACAGACAACACCGATCTTTTTTTTTTTTTTTTTTCTTTTGCGTGTACGCCCCTTACCTCCACGGTATGATCGACTACCGCGTGGGAGCTTATAGCTGATGCCAAACTCTTTGATGCAAGCTATCACATCCGGCTGGTGGCCAGACAGGCGTAGGCGTGTGTTGTCTGCGACACACAACAGCTGTTCTCGTATGTACTGCAGCCACAATCCAGCAGACAAAAGAGCGGCGCGGGAGGGCGCGGTGTGTAGAGAGTGGGGGCCAAACTCGCGCGCGGGCCAGCTGAGCGATTTTTGAAAGCAAATGTCTGGCCGATCGGTGAGTGGGTGTAGAGTGGGGGCCAAACTCGCGCGGGCCAGCTGAGCGATTTTTGAAAGCAAATGTCTGGCCGATCGTAGTAAAAGGAACAGCGGCATTCTCGGGGCAGGAGGAGTGGCGTAAAGCCGCCAAATAGGGAGCAAATCCATCACCAGTGCACACACACACACACACACAAAACAAGAACTTAAAACACGATAGATCCAATGAAACGCTAAATAAAATACGGAGCAAAAAGATGAGCATGCCTGTGAGGCGACTCGACCTTGACCCCTCTCATATATATTAATGAAAACAGATCAATATGTACATTTCTTTTTTTTTTTTTCTTTCTTTCTTTTTTTTTTTTTTTTTTTTTTTTTTTTTTTTGGACGCATGTGTTGAATTTCAGGCGGATTCTGTCGCACTAACAACTTACCTGTTGAGCCGAACTCTGGAGGAAGTTTCATATGTTCTTTTTCAATGAAGCCTGATATTTTGTTCTCATCCCTGTAGGTACTAACGCTCGACACATAACAGCAGATACTAGCAATGATCAAATGCAAAACGAAACAAAAACATTTGTAATACCTCACATGCTACAGGTGGTTCGTCTGTTTCCTCCTCTCATTTCGTGTATTCATCTTCACTTTGTTTTAGGCCCGCTATTTTCATCACCACTCGAGTACCCGAGCACCATTCTCATCACCACTCGAGCACGAACAAACAAAAGCATATCTTAAAGGGGGAAAAAAAAAAAAAAAAAAAAAAAAAAAACCCTCTTACCTTAATTTAACAGAACAACAACCGTATTCGTCTCGTTCTCTCGCTTTCTTCGTCTGTCGTCGGGTCTCTACCACGGTCGTCACTACAGCTGGTACAGCTGTCGCACGCGCTTTGCGGGGTCACCTGGGGTCACGCACATTTTACATGAGACTGGGTGGGATGGGGGGAGGGAGGGTGGGGGGAGGTGGAGTGTCCAGGAGGTGGAGTGTCCAGACGAGAGAGAGCTGTGGGGAGTGGGGAGGAGTGAGAGGAGGAAGGATTATCAGCTCAGCGCATGGCCAACCAGCTCAAGCCGGATCGTGCCTGCAGACAGATAGTTTGTCGGTCTTCTTATTAGCGACTCTGCCACTACAATGTTATCACACCACAGATGTTTACATTAAATAATGCGCGAGTGACGGCAGACTACACCCGAGAGAATGCGAAAGAGCAGGCGCAGGCGTGACTTGCAATTACTCAACCTACATTGTCCAAGTTGTCCTCGCCCTCGCCCTATTTCCCAACCCCTGTCCCCACCCCCCCCCCCTCCCCACCCCCCAGCCTCCCAAGCACACATGTAGTCTCTCTCTCTCTCTCTCTCTCTCTCTCTCTCTCTCTCTCTCTCTCTCTCTTCTCTCTCTCTCTCTCTCACACAGAGTCACACAGTCCACTCACACAACACACACACACACACACACACCACACACACACACAACAAAATACACACACGAGTGCACGCGCGCGCACTCACACACACACACACACACACACACACGCACATGGGGAGAGTCTCACTCACACACACACACACACACACACACACACACACACACACACACACACAGAGAGAGACTCACAGACAGACAGTCTTACACACACACACACACACACACACACACACAGAGTCTTAAACACACACACACACCACACACACACACACACACACACACACGCACACACACAGAGTCTTACACACACACACACACACACACACACACACACACACACACACACACACACAGAGGCGCGCGCGCGCGCGCGCGCGCGCGCAGCATGCTCACACACACACACACACACACACACACACACACACTCTGTCTCTTTATAAATGATTCCAGACCATGTGATTCTTTGAAACCTGGGAGCCCGGACACTGGCCCAGCTTCTTGATAAAGGCATCCACGGGAAGCTGCTTCATGCGTTTTATGTTATCTGAGCGAGTCGTCGTGCATTATTGGAATGGCTATTTTGTTTGCCCCAAGCGTTATATTTTGACTGCAATATAGACCACAAAACGTTGCCCTAGTTTTAGTTTCATCAAAGTTTAAAAGTCGGAAGAACATTTACAGAAAGGCTGTTGCACACCACACACACACACACACACATACATCACACACACACATACACACACACACACACACACACACACACACACATCACACACCACACCACACACACACACACACACACACCACACACACACACACACACACACACTTGATTAACCCCGGGATAGGTCCCAGGATCTCTCCCGATACCGCTTTGTTCAGACCACTTTGGTGGTCAAAGATCAACACGGCGTCCGTCTTGCCCAATCTAAATCGCTGTCCACTTTGGAATGGCCCAAGTCACAACCCCTAGACTTGCTGCTCGTGTCATGCGGACACTGGCAAACAGCGGCAAGTTCTCGTGCTTCGTGATTGCGCGTTGTCTTGTCTGTCTCAGTCGCAGCCTTGCTTTGCCTCCCCCTCCACTCGCCCCTTACCCTTCTCTGTCACCTCTTCCTCCCCCCCCCCCCCCCCCTCCCCCCACCCGTTCGAATATCTGAATTCCACCCATGACCTGCTTTTCTTTTCCCCTTTCCTTTTATCATCAACACCGATGAGATAAATTAATCGAGAAGGCCCTCTTATCTATTCCAAAGTACAATCCGCTGTTATCATAGACGGTCGGGTGTATGGTAGTAATGAACGTGATCGTCAACAAAACGGTTGTTGCCGGAAGACTTGTACCACTGCTGTTGTCAAGAACAGTGTAGCGATACACTTGAAAGTAGTTGAGAACTACTCTAGTCCCTTTGCAACAACGCACGACGCACAGGTTCACAGATTGGCACAGAGAGTTTCCTAAAGATGAAGTCGCTTTGGTGTGAAATCGGCCCGACATCTTGAAGGTAGATTCAGCTCAAGTAACACTCTACTATGCTTCCAAAGGCAACACAGTTGGATACAGGGCAAATAAGAACGCAAGGAGAGAGAGAGAGAGAGAGAGAGAGAGAGAGAGAGAGAGATGAGGTGGGTGGATGGATATATATATATATATATATATATATAAACTAATAAATTTCAAGGGTAAGTAACCAAACACCATTCCAACAACTTACAGAGCAGCTTGGTGTTGCAATGACTGCAAGAAGTATTCAATTATAAACAGAGCTTGCTCTTATGTCTTAGATTGAAAAATAGGGGGATACATATCTGCAGTGGTAGGTAATTCTGCCTAACTAACAGTATGGGCTTGAGTGGGTGAATGGGGAAATAATAAATGCTCCTCAAAATGAGCCTTTAGCAAGCTTATAGTCTCCAAGGGGGGGGGGGGGGGGGGGGGGGGGATAATCTCCAATGGGGGGGAAACTCACTAAACATAATAACTCCTGGTCAGATACCGGTATTTCGAAGCCTGATTGTTTCTCCTCAGTGACCGCTGAAAGTGGGGGGGGGGGGGGGTGGGGGGGGGGGGGGGGGGGGGGGGGGGGGGGGGGAGGATAACCTCCTGACTTGACTAGGAATCACATGAAGCTCTGGCAATAAATTAAATCAAGGATACTCCCACCTGACACTACATCAAAAGCTCTGGCAAAAATTAAATCACGTCCTTTACAGAAAGAGAATACAACTGTAATAATTCTACTCACAGGCTGTTTCAGACGTCTCTCTCCCCTCTCTTTTCTGCGTTCTGGGTAGCTTTTTTGCACTGCAACAGTTTTTTTTCTCTCTATTTTTTTTTCCTTTCCTTTTTTTGTGTGTGTGGCTTTTCCTGCCTTAGCCCCGCCACTGCCGATCAACATACAGCAATCATTTATGGTCGTTTACCTTCCCCTGCTGTTGTTTTTTATAGTTTTATAACCCATAAAGCCTATCCCAGAATTCTAAACTCTGTTCAAGAAACGTTTCGGTTTCATTGGCTGGGTTTCAAACCTGACCAATGGCAATGTGAGCGCAGTTGTTGTCAGTGTGAGCGCAGTTCCCCATTGCATAAGAATATGTTATGGTCTCTCCCAATGAAAGGTGAAGAACACATGCACTACTTCAGCATCTGTGGGCCCTCTTTTTGGTCACTTAGATTATGGCGCACCATTCGCGTCACATGTACAGAAGATGCACACTGTAACACTCACCTCCATAGGCCTGATATGTAAAAAGAGAATCGGATAAGAAAAGAATTACATGGCATCTGGGTTCACACACACACACACACACACACACACACACACACACACACACATTTAAAATCCTACACTTGGATTAATAATTTAATACACTAAATCTAATCCATTATTCACGGAAGTATACCTAACTTTATATGTGCAGTTGTAAGACTGAAATTCTTCATTTAAGAGTAGGCTCGCCTTCTTTGTCTGATCTATTGTGTGACAAGAGTACACCTCGCCTTCTTTGTCTGATCTATTGTGTGACAAGAGTACACCTCGCCTCCTTTGTGTGAAGTCTGTCCTGTGACAGGAGCAGACCTCGCCATCTTTGTCTGGTCTATCCTGTGACAGGTGTAGGCCTCGCCTTCTTTGTCTGGTCTATCGTGTGATAGGAGCAGACCTCGCCATCTTTGTCTGATCCATCGTGTGACAGGAATAGGCCTCGCCATCTTTGTCTGATCCATCGTGTGACAGGAATAGGCCTCGCCATCTTTGTCTGGTCTATCCTGTGACAAGAATAGGCCCTCGCCATCTTTGTCTGAAATCTATTGTGTGACAGGAGTAGGCCTCGCCATCTCCGTCTGAAGTCTACACTGCAGGATTGTAGCAGCAGGATACTCTTTTTGAAAGTGTGCCTTTGCCATCTTCGTCGTCCGTCCTCTATCCTTCAAGACCTCCCCAAATTCTAATCGGCATGAATTCCTGATGTCATGAGTGTCTTCAGTCTTGCCACCTTTGCCTGGCCATAGTTTTGAAGCGTCTCCTAATTCCCCGTGGTTGGATCTGAGGAAATTACTGGGCCTTACTTGCCGCCTTTGTGCTGATCTAATATCCTGAATGGACGGATCTCCTGCATACTTAATCCTCCAGCCTCCTTTCTCTTTCCTTCTCTGTGTGTGTGTGTGTGTGTGTGTGTGTGTGTGTGTGTTTTTGTTGTTGTTTTAAGATTTTTTTTTTGGAAACATAGGATCTCCATCCTATTTTTCCCACTTTCCTTTTGTTTATAATATATATAATAATAAAATTGACTCTCACTAACCAGTTGCAAAGTGAAACGACTGCAGGCGGAAATCTAAACAAATCTTAAATAAAATGTCAGCGAACCGCCCAGAGAAAACGTGGACAACGAGTCACAAGACAAACCACAACGCGTTTCGACCTCTTAGGTCTTCTTCAGGTGCAACAAACATGAAACAAATAACTTAAATTGATTAGCTTTGATCTTCTGTGTTCAGCGCAAGAAAGAAGAGGAATAAAGGTTAAAGAATTCATGAGAAAACAGTACATTGTGCAAGTGTGCGTGTGAGTGTGCGTTTTGAATGCCATCGTACGAGAGTGTGTACGAGTGCGTGGGTGTATGCGCGCGCGTGCATGCATGCATTCTTTCGGCGCGCGCACACAAGGAAAGAGAAAGGAGGCTGGAGGATTAAGTATGCAGGAGATCCGCGCGCGCGCGCGCGCGCGCGTGTGTGTGCGTGTGTGCATGTGTGTGTTGTGGTGTGTGTGTTTGGATACTGGTTTAGTCTGGATTTTGGTACCAGTGTCTGACCCCGTCCTGCTACACTTCCAGAGTTATGGCTGATCCGGGCCCACAGTTTCCTGGATTCCTTAATCGGCTTTGGCGAGGATTTCTAATTCCACTTCTTCAGAGGAAAAAAACAAAAACCCTTTCACAGTGGCAGTAATATATCTAGTTTCGGTGGAAAACCGGTGAAAGTTTTATACTTGCGGGACAACTGTCAGTAAATCTTTAAAAAAAGTATTGAAATAACTCCACCAAAAACATGGCGGACGAATCACAAGACAAAACACGACGTGTTTCGACCTCTTAGGTCTTCCTCAGGCAAGATATAACAACATTCAGGACAACGAAAATGAAGAACGAGCGATCACTTGTCTTGTCAAATTCGGCACAAGATGCGCTTTATTGTTTGGCGGAGTTATTTCCAACGCTTTTTTAAGATTGGTTTAGATTTCCGCCCGCTGTCGTTTTCTCTTCACAACTACTGTTACCGAGGTGGATTATTTTCTGTCAAATGCTTAGTTTGAGTTAATCTCAATCTGTTTGATGTGCCGTGTAGTTCATGGACTTCCATGTTAGAATACAGATAATTAGTAAGAAAAGCGTCAGAATTCACACCACGAAAGCAGTTTTGATCCCTATGAAAATAGTTATGGAAAGGTATTTCTCAGGAAATAAAAAGAGAGGAAAACTCTTATCATCCCCAGGAAAACAGTGGAGATCTCCGGGAAAACGGTTGCAATTTCCCAGGATAATAATTGTTATCCCCTTTTCGATATTTTCATCGAAGCTCAAATCTGTTTCTATCCTCTTTAGACGCTAGTATGGTGCCATACAAGCTAAGGTCTTTGTATCCAGTAGTAGGCGTTCTTGAGCCTCCAGCTGGGCCATAAGCTCTACCCCAGACTTCATCTTGTCATCTCTGCCTGCTAATTCGCGGCAGGTGTGGCGCAGGACTGTGGCGAGTCATGTGTGTCCAACATCTGGTCAAGCTATCACTCCTCCAGACATCTACACCCACCCTCCTCTTCCTGTCATATCAGTGCAATCTTGTGTGTGTGTGTGGGGGGGGGGGGGGGGGGGGGGGGGGATGGGGGGGATGTTTTGCCCTTGTGTGTGTGTGTGTGTGTGTATGTGTGTGTGTGTGTAAAAGGCCGATTAATCAGCAGGTCAAGGACCATGGACCAGGGATCTGTGTGTATTCAGCCTGCAGTCTTCTCTGTTGGAGTTTGCTGACCAGGACATCCACCAGGCGTGTTTTTTATTCACTCTGAATTGCTATCCTCCATCAAGCAGAGGACAGACAAGACCCCCATGACGTGTGTGGCTGGGAAAGGGTTAATCTGTGAATTAAATGTCCTTGACCGCCATGCCATCGGTCTGCTTCCTCCAAGCTCCTTTCACCCCACCCCCACCCCCGACCCCCTCCTTGTTCGTTTGAATTTCTCTGGACCAGAGACAGACATGTACCTCCTTTCTTGACTCTGCACACATGTGTGTGTGTTTCAAACAGCTCTTATCTGCTCACGAGTTGACCGTGATATCTTTCTCCCATTCCCGCCAGCCCCCCACCCCCCCCCCCCCCCCCCCCCCCCCCTCCACCCTGCGTGACGCCGTTACGTTCAGCAACCTACTCTGACATCACGGCCCATGTCATACGCACGAGTAGTCAGCCTGCGAGTTTATTTTTCGAACGAAACTTTAGTGTCTTTTTAATTCAATAAATTATTGAAAGAGTGATTTGCTGATCAACACAATGTCTCAGTGACCGTGAGTCAAAACATCTGAAGCTACTACTGTTAGCACGGATCAAAAAGGGGAACTTTTCACGCCCCCCCCCCCCCCCCCCCCCCCCCCCCCCCCCCAAAAAAAAAAAAAAAAAAAAAAAAAAAGAAACAAAGAAAAGAAAAGAAACAATTATATCTCAAATCGCCGTTCATACTAATCTGCTAAGTATCATTATCCACCGTCAAATTTAAAATCTAGTGGTACGTGGACGTCTCGTTTACAATGAAGCTGGAATTCTACGAACAGGACACATGACAGAGGTCGGGGAGTTAGAGCAGGTAGCCGGAATCAACACAGCGCGTCCCTCACATAATCTCGCCCCCCCCCCCCCCCCCCCCCCCCCCCCCCTCCCACTGTCCCACGTCTTTCTTCTCATGTCTGTTGTCACGAACAATAGTGATACAATAAGTGACCAGGTTTCCCAAGATACACATATTGAACTAGACCCTCAGATAACTCATAACGTTCCTCTTCAGTCGTTCCCCATTTCCAAACAAATATCGTACAACAAACGTATGTACTCAAGCAATGAGATGTTACCGCAATATACTGAACATGGTAGAGCGCCGGACTCGTAATCTTGGGGTTGCGAGTTCGCATCTCTGCCGGGCCGTTTCGGTACAGGGGGATTTTTCCCTCGGCGTTAACGTTAGTTCTGACTCCATTTCCCAAACAGTCCTTCGAATGAGACTATAAACCGAGGTTCCGTGTGTGAACGCACGCATAACATCTTGCACACACGTAAAATCCCACCACCACCAGCTTTCGGAAGAGAAGGCCAGTTTGGCCGTTGGTATGGATGACACGTTACACACATAGCATGCACCTTCCCCGAAGTTGGAGTATGGCTGCCTTAATGGCGGGATAAAAAAAAATGATGATGATTGTGGACACTAAAAGAAAGAAAGACAGACAAACATGAGCTACTGGATCACATCACCAGTCAACAAGTGCATCCAACCGTCAGGCAGCACACAGACAGAGCGAAGATCTTCTGACATCAGTCTGGAAAAGAAAAGAACGCTGGTATGGCCATGTAACAACATCAAGATCCAGTGGCCTTGCTAAAACAATCCTCCAGGGAACTGTTGAAAGAGGGAGAAGGAGGGGGGTGGGGGAGGAAGGATAGAAAAAAAAAAAAAAAAAAAACTGAAAGCTATGGACGTCTGCATTTGATTTGCAGATACCTGAATCATTAGCCACCGTTGAATTTGACAAAAATATACATTTGGATCATGTCTTAACTTTCATTTCATTGTATTATTTGCGAAACACAATCTCTGTCCGTGTAGACAGAACAAAAATCTCCTGGGCTACAGGTATTCTTCAATAAGCGAAAACTGATGAGTATATTTGTTGGGAAAGAAAAATTATGTTTAACGATTTTCTCTCCAAGTGGCTCCTATATATGCCGATGTTTGCAGACCAGACTGAATTATGAATGATTCTGACTTTGTACATTATATTAGTATTGATATAGGCCTAATCATAGTTCTCGAGAGCTGTTGTTATGTCGCCCAACATAGTCCCAAATGGAAATTGTACAGGATCTTAAGAAATCCAAATATATTACCTTTCATAAAACACTCGGGTTGCCTCATATGCTCTCTCTCTCTCTCTCTCTCTCTCTCTCTCTCTCTCTCTCTCTCTCTCTCTCTCAGGGATTTTGTAACCTTTTGTCTTCAAAATGTAAATCGTTATTGTCATTAATTAAGTCTGATGTGTTGTTCATTTTCATTTCTATCATTTCTTCTTTCTTTATCTTCATTGCATTTTGTTTTGTTGAAAGGGAGAGACGGTAAAAAAAAAAAATAAAAAAATAAAAATAAAAAAAAAAAAAAAAACAGAAAAGAAAAGAAAAGAAAAGAAAAACGACGATGGACTGACAACTCTGCAGAGAGGACAGGGAAAACACTGGCACTCAAGCGACAGAACTGGAGGAACCTAGTAAAGTGTTCTTCTGTGTGGTGCCCCTGTGACAACCCATGACCCCATCCCCCATCCCCTCCCACGGAGTCAAGGGAGAAGAATCTCTGGCAACCCGACCTCAATCTTCACAGTTCCTTCCCTGCCCTAGCACGTCATTTCATAGCAAGTAAATTTGATGTTGGGAATCTGATAAATATGGGGATCGATGCTCTATATCTAGATCTTCTTTTTGCTTTTCTTTCTGCATTTTCTTTTCTCCTGTTTTGCAAACGGTTTGAACCCCACCGTTATTTAGAGGGTAAGCCCGTCCATTGATCTTCATGATGTTGATAATGGCGATATTGATGATGATGATGATGATGATGATGAAAGTCTGTTTTTTTTTTTGTTTTTTTTGTGTGTGTGTGTGTCCAAGCCAGAGTGAGACATGTCCTGCTCCCTCCTACCCCCTTCCCCTTTCCCCCGCGCTCCCGAATATCAATTGGTATGTGGTGATAATACTCTCCAACCCTTACTTCCTTTTTCTCCCGACACTTTAACACGAACTATTCACCTGTTTACTGTTTCACAGTCAACAAACACCAAAAAGGAATGCTGACAAAATCATGCTGCGCATTATTATTTGTATCATATCTTCTTTCTTTTGTTCTTTCTTTTCCAGGGAGGATGGATGCGGGCGCGCGCGCGCGCGCGCGCGTGTGTGTGTTTTTGGGGGGGAGGGGGGATTCTCAGTGTAAGCTCGACTGACGTCTGAAGATGACGTGTTTGTCACATGAGCATTTGCCAGTTTTTGTATATATATACATATATATATATATATATATATATATATATATATATATATATATATATATATATATATATATATATGTAAGGTTTCTTTTGTACCCTGTTTATGTGTTTCATTTGATCCCCATGTATGTTTTGGAAGACATAGGCTAAATGCTGAGTTGTCTGCCTCGAATCGGTAAACTATATGCTACAAATAGCTCCGGGAACAAAAAGGTTGGGCTGCCTTCGTTGTTAGACTCGCCACCACTTAATGATACCCTTTCGCGGGTTGCTAGAAAAAAAAATCGTAGGAAGTCTTTCATGCATACTCCCCCCCCCTCCCCCCCCCCCCCCCCCCTTTTTTTTTTTTTTACTTTTTAGATTTTTTAATTTGTTTGCTGAGTTAATCACACCTTCTTCGCAGGAAGTCGACTGACTTCAGACAGACTTTAGCCAACTTGTCAGTAATGGGGGGGGGGGGGGGGGGGGGGGGGGGGGGGGATCGTTGATGCTTGTGAAAGATATGTGGAACTTGTTATTTGAAGTTGGTGGGTGTGCCGGTTCGTAGAGAGAGAGAGAGAGAGAGAGAGAGAAGCGCATACTCACCAACAGCGTGTTTTCAATATTGAATAAAAGAAGAAGCCTATAGTGGATTATCATCTATCACAGAGAATGATCGGGAATAAGAGGCAGTAACAAGAAAAGCAAGGACACAAGTAGACAAAGATAAACCGGGTGCACTATTTATCTTTGAGCGGAATATTCGCAGACTAAAAAATACCTCTGTATTAATACAACATGGCGTCTCACTGTCAACTCTAGAATAGAAAGTGACTGGCGTTCTTCCTTGTTGTCATAGGAATCTCGACAATGAGTTTGATATCTTGTCCATTTATTCGTATGTGTAATTTTGTGCTTTAGTTTTTCGTAATCATCTTGAACAGAAGGAAAACTATAGAGCGTGTGAGTTTTCTCGATCTCTTTCAAGATCAACTTGATCAAAGCAGGTGAGTGAGACCCGGAATAGAAAAAAAAGTTTCAAATTTAGCACTATGAAGCAGTCCATGTCAAAAAAAAAGCGATCGGCATAGCAAACAGGTGGACAGATCATGTTCTCTGTATAATGTATTCTGTACAGTGCTGAGCTGACTTCCCATCATGTTGAACTTGAAATCATCATCGAACACATCATCATAATATGCACGTCAAAAACAAAAAACATGATTTAAAACCAGCCAAACCGTATTTGCCCAGTCAAACATCCACCATGATAGTATCCGCATGAAGCAGACAGCGTGGACTGATGGAGGACTTTACAGAAGGTATCGCATCAATACGAAAGAAAGATTATCTCCAAATTTAGCAACTTCCAATAATAATGTAACACCCCCCCCCCCCCCCCCCCCCCCCCCCCCCCCCCCCCCCCCCCCCCCCCCCCCCCCCCATCCAGCTTCCATTCCCTCACGTGCAAGGGTTCCAATCTTACCTTCCACTCTTCTTCTCCCTTCTCCACCACAATGAATTAATGTACATGCAGCACACTGATTTTGCTTTTTCATGCCAGCACTTAGGATAAGATAAGATAATGTTGCTTATAGCCCAGACGACCGCAAAGGGGCCATATCAGGGCTGTCACCACGTTAAAATCAACTCACAGGTCATTCATCCACACAATTCTTTAAAAAAGACATCGTCAAAAATCTCATCCAAAACTTTGTTAAAAATCTTTCCACTGTAAAATCTCAGATCCGATGAAAAATGTTAACCTCTTTCAAGAACTCAAAGATCGCGTCAGGCGGAACATCTCTGAACAAGGTTTTCATGGAATCTGCTGTAAAATGTTTGTGTCTCACATCGTGCAAATCCCAACACTCTTATGCCAGCACTTGGTCCACAGTTTTGTCATTAGGCCAGCAACCTAGTATGGACCCTGCATTGCTGTGGGGTCATGTTGAATTGTTTGACTGCTGTGTGCAGTGTCAGTGCCTGTGTACAGTCCTAGCACTAAACTCAGAACTGCTCTTCTTCTTCTTCTCCCTTAACTCCCTTAGCAGCCATTGGAGTACCACACTGAAAAATATTTTACAAAGTTCCTCCAGTTCTGTCTGTTGTATGCAGATGCTTTTTTGTCTCTGCAAATGGTTTCCATCTCCTGTCAACAGGTCCCTGAAGGATTGTTAAAGCAAGGCCATTACATTTTGTTACATGGCCATGCCAATATAGATTTTTGCTTAACTGATGTCAGTAGTTCACTCGATCTTGTAACCAGCTTGATGGTTTGATACATAGCATCCAACCCTCACAAACTTTTTCTGGAATTTCTGTTATTTAGAAATTATTCCAGAGACCATGATCAAGCTCATTGTGGGGTATGCTAGTAGTGCTGGAGAATTCCTTTTTGGAGAAGGATGATGAGAAGTGATTAACCCCAAGGCATGGACCACTCCACAGTGTGCCAGGCTTTGTTTCAGATGGCAGCTATGGTACCATTTATTGCCCCTTCACCATGTTTTAAGAGTTCTGAGGAGATGTTGGCAATGCCTGCAGCTTCTCTTAATTATCTGATTTCACTGCTGTAACTTCTTCTCAGGTTATTGGATACATCCTCGTTTGATGTATCCTGCGCTGTTACTAAGTGAATTCAGCACACTTGAACCACTTTTGCCCTGCTTGTTGTAGAATTCAGAGCAACATTTAGTCCAACTTTTTAATGTCTTCTTGTGCAGGCATAGTTGCTGCCCTTGTCCTAAAATGCACTGACATTGCTTTACTTTTGTTTGGTCAAACTTTTCATAAAGTAAGCTTTCTTTGTGTCATTGTTGTCTAGGTTTTTTGTTGACATCATCACAATGGTGCTCAGTATAGCATTCCTCTGTATCTTCATTTTTCCACTGATTCTCGTTGTTTTGTACTAAAAATCATAGCACTGTGTTTCAGAACCTGAAACTTCTTTAGTGGTTTTAAGCTTGTTCTGGTGTCAAACCTCTTGAACTTGAAGACATTGCTTGTGATCCATGGCTTTGATTTCCTTAGCTTACTTCTAAGACAACTGTTGCTGTTTCAGTCATCGCTTGGTTGTGAGGGTTTAAGGTCATTTTCAAGTAATTACCCAGTGGGAATACCTTGGACTCTTCCAGTACAAATAAAATAGCTGACCCCACTTTCTGAAAATTCTGTGCTGGGAACTCCCCCTATTCTGACACGCTCTTTTAAGTCTTTACCATAGTACCAAGGATGGGCCTGTCTTTTAGACTGGCAGAGAGAACATCTCATTGCTGACAATGAAATGTCAAGAAGTTGAATGGGAAATAGCTCTTTGTTCACCAGCATAAAAACATATTGCTTTCAGTTTTGTTATCTAGCTGTGATGTTTCTCTTTCTTTTGATTAAACATGAAACTGGGTGACATTGCTAAATACCTGGCAACAAATTTTGCATTTTTCCCAATATATCTTTTGTTCTCTGTTTCATATGTTTGTGCTGATTATACTTTTCTGACTGCATGTGATTTCTAATCTCACTTGTTCACTGCAGATTATATGACTCTGTAAACATTATACAGAACATCTTTTCTATCTCTCTGTCTGTCTCAGTATCTGTCTGTCTGTATGTCTGTCTGTCTGTCTGTCTGTCTCACACACACACACACACACACACACACACACACACACACACACACACACACACACACACACACACACACACCTCTCTTCTCTCTCTGATTTTGACAGACATTCACTGATTCAAGATGTTGCGGAAGAAGAAGATTTTTAGGTATTTTTTGTGGTTTCTTTTTATTTATTTCTTTGTTTTTACCAAACTTTGGTTTGAAAATTTCCCCAACAAGTGCGCATGGAATCGACTTTGATTAAATGGCAACGATGATCTGCCATCTTGTGACAGACTGAGCTATGATTGCTATGAATAACATGGATGCAGCTAAATCTCTTTCTCTCTCTCTCTCTCTTTTCCTCCCCCCCCCCCCCCCCCCCCCCCCCCCCCCCCCCCCCCCCCCCCCCCCCCCCCCC
>JADBJO010004056.1:140000-152500 GCA_016801955.1 Conus betulinus | reverse complement strand
GGGGGGGGGGGGGGGGGGATATGAAAATATGGAGATGAAATTCTTTAGCGGGAGTTGCAATTGTGGTGTATAACCATTGTGTTTGAGCACTACCGCCAACTCGCGCAAAATCGTGTGCATGAGCGCGTGTGTCTGGATGATGGAACAACAGCAGGGACCCCCTGCTTTTATAAACCTGAGAAATTTGGAAGAAGTGTTCACACATTTTTAGGAAAATGTGCTCTTGTTAATGGAAAAAATACGCCAACAGCAGCTTTAGGGTAAACAGGTGTGAGTATGTCCAGGCTGGAAATGAAGGCATCTGCAGTATTGGTTATAAACGATGCAAGCTGTCGGGGAGGCCCATCCATGAAGTGGGTGAAAACTAGACTGTATGGTTGTGGTGTTTACTGGATTTTATGGTACTCTTAGCGCTAGGTTGGAGTCAGCTAGGGCAACAATGTCTTTCAAATAAACGCCTCTGGTGAGATGGAAGCGAACCTTCCACCCCCCCCCCCCCCCCCAGCTGGCAGCTGTAACAACAGTACAAGGCGGGCTGATCCCTTCCAAAAACGTTTGGAAATTAATTTCCTGTGCACTTAAAAGAAAATCATCTTTTCCACAGCTGGAGTACTACTGGTTTAGAAAGATAAAGATGTGACCAGCTGCAACTCTGTAGTGGCTTGTTTGCTTGTCTCTGTCTCTTGTGGCTTCACTGCGTCAGCATTTCCACAAGCCTGAGATGTAATATGGAGCGGTTTTGCAGGGCTCCAAATTGTGGATCATCATGGAGTACCTCGGTGGAGGCTCCGTTCTAGACTTGATGAAGGCTGGCTCCTTCACAGAGAACGACATCGCCATCATCCTCCGTGAAATCCTCCGCGGCCTGGACTATCTGCACTCGGAGCGCAAACTTCACCGAGACATAAAAGGTAGGAAGTGGAAGTGGTGTTGACTTGCTTCAGTGGGGTGGATAGGAAGATGTTGTGCATGGCATAATTTTCAGAGCAATTTTTTTGTATATCGTTGATAAAAATGTATTAAACAATACTGCACTAAAGTTGAAAATCTGGTGATAACATGAACAGATTGTGTGTGATTTCATGCAGATCAGCATCAGATATTCATTTCAGATTGTGTGTTACTCTTATGGAATTGTAGATAACATGACATTTCTGATAAGATGACAAGTAATCTTTTTTTTGTGTGTAAGTATACAGTAACACTGTTGGCATTATTCAGTTGAACGCTGCAGGGGTTATACTAAAGATAAAACCCTTACGGCAAATGCCAGTGCATCTGTTAGGATAAGCTGACTGCCTGTAATGTTCTATGGCCATGTGGATCATCTCATGGCATAGGTTTCACATTCCCTGCAGCTAT
Organism: Conus betulinus; assembly: GCA_016801955.1. Classification (NCBI taxonomy): domain Eukaryota; kingdom Metazoa; phylum Mollusca; class Gastropoda; order Neogastropoda; family Conidae; genus Conus; species Conus betulinus. The sequence goes on along the minus strand of JADBJO010004056.1, from coordinate 151,138 downwards.
CATGAGGGCCTTTTTTGTGAGTAAATTGTATTCCTTTTTCTGGAAACTCTTTGCTTCTGCTTTCTTCTTTCCTGTCACCCTCTTCGACTCTGGCTTTTCTTTTTTTTCAAATCCGTATTTGCTGTTGTTCACTGTTTTTATTCTTTTTTTTTTTTCATCTTTATTACTGTTTTCCACTGGGGTTTTTTTTTAGCCCTTTTTTTTTTAATCTTTACTGTTGTTCGCTGTTTTTCTGTAAATGTGTTTCCATCACCTATCTTTGTTCCAGAAACTTTGAATAGTTGTAGTCAAGAACATGCCATCACTGATGGATGACATGGGTATGAAACCGTTTGCAGTACTGTGCTTTGTTGCTCGTGACTGAAGATGTGGAGATGATGCCCGACTGCCCAGGTGTCTGTTCAATCACTGGTCCCTGACTCCTTGACCTCATGGTCAGAGGAAGGAATGACCTATGACCTGTGTTGGTGTTCATTGTGTTTTCCAGCGGCCAATGTGTTGCTGTCGGAGCATGCGCACGTGAAGCTGGCGGACTTTGGGGTGGCGGGGCAGCTGACGGGCACGACCAACAAACGACAGACCTTTGTGGGCACCCCTTTCTGGATGGCTCCGGAGGTGATCAAACAGTCGGCCTATGACACCAAGGTAGGTGGATGAGCAGTTTAGGAATTGGGGGGATAAATGACAAGTGTTGGGTAACCATTGGGATTCTGTCCCCCCAAAAAGTTCTTTTCCAAAGAATGCTGGTAGCCAGTAAATAGAAAGAAGAAGAAGAAAAATAAATGGCCAGTTTATATGTGGCAAATCCAGAATAATTAACTGGTGCATGCCATCTTGCAATAAGAGAGAAACAAAGAAAAAAAATTTATCAACATACAGACGCACATCAGCGAACGAAATTGGAAAAAATATCAACATACATACACACGTTTATGAACGAAATTGAAAGTGTAAGTTGACATGTGCAGGTACAAAGATATGTTGTGGGCTCCAGAAACACAAAAAGCCCAGCAAAACGCCACATTATTCCCATGTTGCTGTGGCTCACCGTCCCATCCTGGGCCTCACCCAGGCTTATCCTGTTGCCTCACCAGTACACTACCGTCCACAGGAAGCTCTCCATCGTTTAACATCCACCAACCAGAGGTGCCGGCACTGTTACTTGCCTTCCATGGTGTTCAGTGGCGACTGTTCATAGTGGACATACTGCAGGGCACCCATCTGCTCGGTCCTCTCCCAACTGATGACAGTAATTGTGTGTTTCAAAGCCAGTGTGTGTCATTGGCTCACAAGGGCACTTGCACATCCACATCCATCTATTGACAGTCCCTGGGAATTGGCTGATTTGGACGCCTTTGACCGGCCACACGCTGCCATTGGGATTTGGCACTAAAACACTATTTCATCCATGTGAGCCTTTTGAGGCCTACCATAAAGCCACACACCACAGTTGGGATTTTGCACTGAAACACTATATAATCCATGTAAGCCTTTTGAGGCATACTATAAATTTGAGCCAGCATTGAATTTCATCTGATAATTGATCAAAAGAACAACTCCCCACCAATGTTCGATGATGTGTCTCTTGGTCACTGAATTTATCTAGCAGGAAAGACTTCCTTCCTCACAAGACTTGTTTCTCTTGAATTTTTGTTTGTTTGTTTCTCTTTGTCTGTATAGATTGACCTCATGATTAAGACTTCCTCGTTTTTAAGACTTTTTTCCCTGGAACTTTTTTCTCATTGTCTGTACTAGATTGACATCCTAACAAGGCTTTCTCCATTTATAGACTTTTTCCCCTTAGAATGTACATTATTTTTTACTATGGTCATCTCCCATCAGCAACTTCCTCCTTCAGAGGCTTGTTTTTATGGAACATTTTTCTTCACTCAGGTAACCTGGTAAAAAAAAAAAAGTTTCATTTCATTTAAACACTCACTTTCATCTGGAAAAAAAAGACTGGAAAAAAGTTTAGCCAAACAATTTTTTTTTACCAGCAGAAACTTTATCCCTTAAGTCTTTCCCTGCATTTTCTGGTTGAGCTAGAAGTGTATCTGTGTAATGTGCAAAGTTTAAGGTTGCACAACGATTGCTTATATAGCGTTTTTTTTTTTTTTCATTTCTGTGCTAGATATCCTGTCTGATTTGAGAATTATCATTTTTAAATATGCATTCAGTTCTAATAACAAATGTTAGTTTTAGATCGCTGAACAATGGTTTAATGCATTGCCTTGCTCTCAGACTGTGCTGCCCAGTACTATGGGCCTTGTTGTGAACAGAGCATCATGCTGCCAGCCCATGGTAGGACAGGGGGGGGGGGGGGGGGTTTATGTAGGAAAAAGTTAAGAGACTTGTTTTTCTGAAACAGTTTCACCTTCGAGCAAAGTCGCTCTGTTGAAAAGATTTTTTTTTTCATTGGTACATGTTTCTCCACGTCTTTTTTCTGTCTTTCTGTCTTTTTTTTTTTTTTTTTGCTGCCTCATCTTCCGTGAGAGGATGAGCATGATGAAGGTGATGCTATGGCATTTTAGCCTGATCTGAGACTGCGTGATATTGATAGGGCTATACTCTTTGCTGACATTGTGTTGATGCATCCTAGCATCAGTCAGCTTGGAGAGATGCAGACACACCGCTATGTTGGTCAGGAAAATTGAGCAACACTCTCAGAGACACATCCATTAGTGGATGAAACTCGACTGTGTGGTTCCAGTCTTCCCAATTGAGCCTGTAGCAAACTCAAGTCTTAGCCTGTTCACTGCTTGAAAATATTATATAACAAAGGCTGGCCCAGTGCCAGGGAAATCTAATGATTTGGGGGTAATAATTAACAAAAAAAATCTAGCTCAGAAACTACAAAAGATATAAAAATGAAAATATATATATTTTTGAAGGAAATTGAATGGAGATTTTGAATCTGGGCTTCTTTTGTTTTAATTTTAATCATAAAAAAAATATTTAGGCATTTAGATTTGGATAGATTTTTTTGCACAATCAAAAACATATGTATTTACCACTACAGCTTCACATCCAAAAAAGAACACAAAGCAAAAAAGTTGAAAATAAAGTTTGTATTGTCACACTACACCTGTAAATGAAAGTAAAAACAGTCTAGAAGTCTATCCAGACGCTCACACCTCATGCAGACAGGTCAGTTCACGACCACGCCCCCCCCCCCCACCACGCCCCCCCCTTGCTGGACTTCAACCCTCTCTTTCACTCCTCCTCTTCCCCTACCTTTCCTGCTGCCCGTGTCACGCCGCGAGCAGGCCGCGCCCCCCCTCTCGCGCTGACTAACACGCCGCTGGCCACTCGCACGCAGTGCAGAGTACACACTAGGCTAGCTCGTTCGACGTTGGTAACCAGTCAGCTGAACACACTCTGAGATCGCACAGCACGACTCAATAACTGACGAATATGGCCGGCATTCCATCACTCACTATCATCATCTCACTTCATGCTCGAGTGAGTCGCTGAATAAAAGATTATTATCTTTATCAAAAATGATTAGCAGAGCCCGCTCAGCTGTGTAAGTACGTTGATTTGGTCGCTACGCTCGTCGAAGGTTGCGCCGCCATCTTTGCAAGCGAGACAAAGTGCTGGCTGGTCATCCAGTCAGTGATGAGGAAAAAATGGTCTTTCCCTCACGTGTGGTCATTTGCATATCATTTTTTTATACTGTAGACATATAAGGCTTACTACGCACACTCTATTTCAGTCCTTTGATAGGAATAGTAACGAATGAAAATCCAAGAAAATGCATGACGTCAGTGGACGGCCCATAGGCACTGGAAGTACATTTTTACTACGGCGTCAGCTGACGGCTTAAAGGCACTCATGCTCCCTTTACAGAATTAAGAATAAAAAAAAAGCATAATTCTTTCTGTAAGTACTAGATTGACTGACCCCCCCCTCTCTGCACTGTCTGTGAAGATCCCATTTTTAAGTAAGATTTGATGGAAGTTGTTACTGAGAGTTCTATTTTAAACTTAAAAAAGAAGCAGTATCTACATGGAGGACTGGTTTAGTGACCTGTAACTGCTGTGTGTGTGGTCTCCCCCAGGCTGACATCTGGAGCCTGGGCATCACGGCCATAGAGCTGGCCAAGGGGGAACCCCCTCACTCCGAGATGCACCCCATGAAGGTCCTGCTGCACATCCCAAAGTCCACCCCCCCTCAGCTGACGGGCCACTACTCCAAGGCCTTCAAGGACTTTGTCGCCCTCTGCCTGAACAAGGATCCAGAAAATGTGAGGACAGAAAGACAGTGCGTGTGTGTGTGTGTGTGTGTGTGTGTGTGTGTGTGTGTGTGTGTGTGTGTGCGCGCGCATGTGTGTGACTCTGTGTGTGTGTGTGTGTGTGTGTGTGTGTGTGTGTGTGTGTGTGTGTAGAGGGGGGGGACTGGAGGGTAGGGAGGTAAGAGAGGGTGTGTACATGTGTGGATATATACATATATATGTTTTGCTGTCTGTGGGTACATGAGTGTGGGTGTGAATATGTGTAGGTACAATAATCGGCCACAGGTGTTAAAAAGGTGCAAACACCTCTAGTAATCAGGCTGAAGCTAAAATTGTTTGCAGGACCAATGGGCGTGGAAGTGTTTTAGTTTTTTTTCCTCCTGGGGACGTGATGTTGTTAATAATAAAAAAAAATGTCATCGGCATTGTTGCCAGTCCTTCCAAAACATGATTGACTTTCACTCATTCTTTCTTTCCTTCCCTCTCTCTCTCTCTCTCTCTCTCCATCCATCCCTCCTCCTTCTCTTTCTCTCGACCCCTTCCCCTGTCTCCATTTTTATGCAACTTCTCAAAATTTCCATGCAACATGGCCTTGATACAGTGACAGAAACACAATCGACATGATTTTCTCTCTCTACACGACCGAGTGGTGTTTTTCAGGATTAGGTTTTTTTCTAACTGAGGATCTTAGATCTTTGGATGAATTGTGCTTCTGTGTCAAGCTGAATGAAAGAAGAACAAAAATGACATGACTTGCCCAAAACCTAAAGAACCTAGAAACCATGCTTTGCTGGATTATCCAAGCATGACAAACATTTTACACATTGTGAAACAACTTCATACATCATACATCTTCGCAATCCCTTTGGATTCGCCAATCAGAGTTAGAGGTAAAGCAGACCAGGTCTTGGCCAATCAGAGTTAAGAGTAAAGCAGACCAGGTCTTGGCCAATCAGAGGTAAAGGTAAAGCAGACCAGGTCTTGGCCAATCAGAGTTAGAGTTAAAGCAGATCAGGTCTCGGCCAATCAGAGTTATAGGTAAAGCAGACCAGGTCTTGGCCAATCAGAGTTATAGGTAAAAGCAGACCCAGGTCTTGGTCAATCAGAGTATAGGTAAAGCAGACCAGGTCTTGGCCAATCAGAGGTAAGGGTAAAGCAGACCAGGTCTTGGCCAATCAGAGTTACAGGTAAAGCAGACCAGGTCTTGGAACTGAACAGCCAAGACAGGCCAGCATGAAGAAGGCTGCTTAGCACAAGTCATTATGCAAGGGCTGTGAGGTTAACGTCACAAATCTCTGAGAGGGAAGCAAATAAATGTGTAAGGTTAACAACCATTCCGTTTCTCCCAAACTTCTGCAAGTGGTGTGCCAGTAGTAAGCGTGTGGTTCCTTGATAGAAACAGACTGAAGCGATCATTTATTACATAATCAACACTCCTGACAGGTTGTATGACTGCATTTGTGATCAAATGCACATGAAGGAGTGTGTTATAGCCAAACTAAATTCCGCATCTGAAAAATTTTGTAATGGCTTTTGTATTGGTTGTTTTACAGTTATTTGCTTGGATCATCTCCAAAGATTACGTCAAAAACTTGCATTTTAGTAAACTGGCTTTTTTGGCTTAGGGTGCCAGAAAAAAAAAAAAAAAAAATGGCCAGTTCGTTTCCATGTGTTTCCATTGGACGTAGTTAGTTTGCAATGCTGTCAAGCCAGCAAGCTTCTGTGTATCCCCCTCCTGCAATGTCTGCAAAAGCGTTGGGAGTCAGAAAGAAAATACTGGATGTGGACTGAATTGTGAGTTAAAAAAAACTGACTGACATTTGAGGGAAGAAAGCTGTATCATTCATTTCATGCTCACCTATTTGATGGAAGGAAACTGTACTATTGATTTCATATTAATGCTGCAAAGTAAGCAAAGTAAGCTCAAAGTTGAAGGAAAAAACTGGTCGATGGATGAAGGACGCACAAAAATGATGTGACCACCAATGACCATTTCAGCGGCCTTCGGCCAGGGACTTGCTGCAACACCTGTTCATCAGGAAGGCCAAGAAGAGATCCTGTCTGACCGAACGCATTGACAGCTACAAGCGCTACCGTCAGGAGAAAGGGTCCGACAGTGGCAGTAGCAGCGACGAATCCATGTGAGTGCTACCTGTGTGTGTCCTTGGTCTTTTTCCTCCATGGGATCTGTATGAATACAGGGTGTGCAGCGCTGTAGTGCAATGAACCCAGCTGTGTCATATGGTTTATTTCTTTATCATGAAAATATCTAGTGTAGAGTGTATGATATGGCTCCATTCAAACATGTTTTCTTGGAAATGGATCAGGACACTGATCTGTCGCGCAGGGGACTGAAACAGACTGTAGCATGACTGAGAACTAGCAAAAAATACAAATAAGCAGGGAGCAAACAGCACAGAGCAGATAACTGTATTTTTTTTGGCAGATACACCTTCTTCAGGCTTACAGAAAGCACGAAACAATACTCTGCAGGTGGCTGTGGCTCAGAGAAAGGCAACAGTCAAAACAATACTCCCAGATGGCTGTGGCTCTGAGAATGGCAGCGATGAGATACTCCCCAGATGCAGTGATCAGAGAATGGCAACAATCAAAACAATACTCCCCAGATGGCTGTGTCTCAGAGAATGGCAGCGATCAAAACAATACTCCCCAGATGGCTGTCTCAGAGAATGGCAGCGATCAAAACAATGCTCCCCAGATGGCTGTCTCAGAGAATGGCAGCGATCAAAACAATGCTCCCCAGATGGCTATGTCTCAGAGAATGGCAGCGATCAAAACAATACTCCCCAGATGGCTATCGCTCAGAGAATGGCAGCGATCAAAACAATACTCCCCAGATGGCTATGGCTCAGAGAATGGCAAGTATGCTCCTCAGTGTTAGTGAGCTGATCTCTAAGTCATGAGGTTTCACAGTGCCTTATCGACAGCCATCCAAATGCAGAAGTCAGTAGAGTGTGAAAAAACAGTTCAGTGGCTGTTAAGGATGTTTAGAGGGTGTGATCAGCTGATCTTTGGGCCTGATGTGTCCTAATGTCACGTCACCTGCCGTCCAGCTTTAGAAGTTTGTTGCTTTCTAGTGAAGAAACCTTCGGTCATTGTTGTTATAGCATTAGGAGGAGAGCTTTGTGAAGTTTTGATTCACATCACTATGAAATGAAAGGAAGTTTGACACCTGCTACGTCTCTTCAGGCGACGGGTGTCATTTGGCGAATTGTTTGCATTGTTTTGTGGGGAAATGGGCTTTCAGAGTTCAGTGATTTGGGGATGGTGATGACGGTTTTAGCTTTCCATGGAGCAGCGTGTGTCCTGTTTGATAACCAGGTGAAGTTGGGTTACCAAAGAACAAAGGAGAATCTTATATACTCTGGATCACTTATGTGACCAATGAAATGTGTGTGTGTGTGTGCCAACAGAACCGATGGCAATAACGAGAACGATGTGGACACTGACTGGCTTCTGACTGTCAGGGGCAACAGCAGTTCTACGCAGCAGTTGAATAACGACGTGAGTGTCCTGTCTTTCCTATAGAGTGATGGTCCTGGCGGCACTTTGAACTTGTGTGGAAGGAGTGTTGTGACAGTGATCGATGCGTGGCATGTTTCAGTTTTCTTTGCCCTGCTCATTCATCGGGTAAAGCGATATGTTTGAGGAGGGAGCTTGTGTTGGGATAGAGGCAAGTGAGTGTATGTGTGTGTGTGCATGAAGTGTGTGTGTGTGCGTGTGTGTGTGTGTGTGTGTGTGTGTGTGTGTGTGTGTGTGTGTGTGTGTGAGAGAGAGATGAGAGAGAGAGAGAGAGAGAGAGAGAGAGGGAGTGCAAGTGAGCGAGAGAGACAGATATATGACATGGACAATTTTTAATGACGAGCGAGAGAAGCCATAGATTAGAAAGGTAGAGAATTACGTTAGCTTTGGTTGAAAACAGTTGACGAGATTAACAGATCTGCAGTTCAGATTTAACCTGTAAGAAATTGTTTTTTTAAAGGGGAGTTAGAGCTGGAAGGGTTTTGGAAGGGAGTGGGTTGGGTGGGAGGTAGGCGTTTGGGGATAGATTTGTCCTGAATGGATATAGTATGGTAGTTAGTGTTTGAGGTGTTCACAGGTATGTTTGGTTAGCTGTTCTCCACAATTCTGTGTGGTGGAGATGTTGTACAGACTGAAAGTCATGACAAACTCTGGAGCTTTTTTACAGACACTTGAAAGTAATAGGAAATGTCAGTTTGGCTGGGAGTGTGTCAAGATTTTTTTCTCATGCTGAAAATTTTTTTTTTTTAATGCCAAAGAAGTACACAAGATACAATCTTGACTTGAAAAGGCTTCATTCATTCTTTTTTTTTTTTTTGATTTAGTAAAACCACCCCCCCCCCCACCCCATCCCCCCCCCCAATTAAAAAAAAAGAAAAATAATTTGTTGTAAACTCTTGTATTCCAATACACTATCAAGGATGCTGCACATGCTTTGGGGGATTGTGATTTTGGGGACAATTTCACTGAAGACGCGCTTTGTTTTTGCTGCTGCTTGTGCTGTTGTCAAGGACTGAAAAGTTTTGTCAAAGAAAGTGGGAGAATTATTTATTGATAATGCTGCACACTTTCTGTTTTTAATCAAACGATGTTTGATTCACTGTCTTTTGTTTTGTGATTTGTCTGTCACCTGCAGTCCTTCACCTTTTGACCCAGTAGAACATTGGTGATTAAAAATGCCTTCCTGTATGTTTGAAGAAAGTTCATGTTGTTGAGATCCTGAGGCACGACTGTGCCCTAGTTGTGGGAGCAGTCCTGTTTGAAATGTCTTCCACATCATTCTTTTTTTTTCTTTTTTTTTTTTTGTCAGTGTGTTTTGTAGTTTCTAGTGCAGTGCAGTGTAGTTTGGTGCGGATTAATGCTGTTTATATTCCCATTGGAACAGATGTGCAAGTGGCTGCTCTTCATTGGGAGAGCATACACTGCATGGTGTCGTTATCCCTTGTCCCTTTCCCAGGCATATGGCCACTGCTTGGTGTCGTTACGTCCCTTGCTCTCTCCCAGGCTGCCCCCCCCCCCCCCCCCCCTCCATGCGTTCCCTCCCCTCCCATGTCTTTCGGTCTGCATGCATTGGAATTTACAGGTCAAATGTGGATGTGCAGGTGTAGTTTTTAAAGAGCACCTCATTCTTGTGATTTCTTTGCCTGCTAAACATGACCTTTGTCTTGTTGCTGCTGCTGACTGGTTCTGCGGCCTGCACCGATGATGTTGATGTTGACTGTGGTGGCTGCTGGGTGCAGGCTGGAAGTCATCCTACCTCCCACGTCCTCCCTTCCAAGCCGCGTTCTGGTGATGGGGCTGATAATCACCATCCTGTGAGTGTCTTCATTTTTAGTTCTTCAGCATTACATATTATCACTGTATAATGGATTTTAGACATATACTGATAAAATGTCTTTTCAAGCTGTCCCTCATGTTGTGTGTTTTACCCCATTCTTGTGCCTTTTTGTTTTTCAGACTGCGTTTGTCTCCATCATAGACACCTCCCAAATTTTTCAAAAGTTTTCAAACTGAAAAAAAGAAAAAAAAGCATTCTTCAAATCAGAAATTTTAATGGAAAAGTAAGGTGTTATAACTTTTTGTTTAGAAATGTGGGACTTAGGGACTGTTTATGGAAGGGAGGTGGGGAATGAGTGATAAAGCATCACAGAATAAAGCGAGAATGATTTTCATGAGTGTTGGCATTTACGTGAAGTGGTCTACACAGTTTTCTTTATCAGCCCTGCATTGCCCATTAAGAAGTAAAGGGCGTCAATGTCAGTTTAAACCAAACTGCCCCCTTCATCCACACGCATAGGCGTGTGCTTGCAGTTACTTAGCATAGGTACCAACCTTTTGGAGTCCAGATTCAGGAGCAAAGGATTATGGTGAACTAATGTGCATGCAGAGATGTCCTCGTGATGGAAAGCAAAACCAATGGTGTTTGTCGTCAGAGGCCAGCAGTCACAACCCGGCCAGCATGGCAGCCAATGGGGCGGGCTCACGGCCACCTTCACAGTATTCTCCGCACACTAGAGTAAGTAATGGCCATCCTGACTCTGGAGATGGGAGGGGCTCTTTCAGTTTGTCTTGTGTGCCTGTCTTCTGAAGATTCTGTGAGCGATTTCCTCTCTTCAGTCTCTTCCTTTGTCTCTCTCTCTTGTATTTTTTTAATTTTCCATAACTGTTGTTCACTGATGTTTTTCCTTGGCGGCCCAGTGTCTTGTCTTTGTGCTGGAAAGTCTGTACACTTTTTGTTCTTCTTTATATTACAGTTTGAAACATGCCATTTTTATTTATTTTTATTTTTAGTGTGTGAAATGTGATTTGGCAACTAGGTGGTGAGACACAACACTGTTCAGGGTGAACATGGGCTGTCCATGCTACAGTGTTTGTTTGCCTGTATGGCTTTGGTATGGTCTGTCACTGTTACAGTTTGTTGCTTTTGATAAATTATAAAACTTTTTCCTACTTTTGTTTTTCATAACCATCTGCCATCATTGCTTCTGATAATTTTTTAAACTTTTTTTTACTTACTTTTTTTTTATATACCAGCTGCCATGAGATGAGTTAGCAGTTAGCGTCAGGCATTGTGGGGTAGGAAGTCATGGGTACAGTACCTTCAGGCATTGTGGGGTGGGAAGTCATGGGTACAGTACCTTCAGGCATTGTGGGGTGGGAAGTCATGGGTATAGTACCCTTCAGGCATTGTGGAGTGGGAAGTCATGGGTACAGTACCTTCAGGCATTGTGGGGTGGGAAGTCATGGGTACAGTACCCTTCAGGCATTGTGGGGTGGGAAGTCATGGGTAGTACCTTCAGGCATTGTGGAGTGGGAAGTCATGGGTACAGTACCTACAGCATTGTGGGGTGGGAAGTCATGG
>JADBJO010004056.1:92500-137500 GCA_016801955.1 Conus betulinus | reverse complement strand
CTGTGTTGATGCACCCAGTTCGGCAGTGCTTACCATTCCACCATCTTGGCAGTATTTACCATAGTTTCATGACATTAGGACGATTTTTCCACTTCCCCTGTGTTTATCAGGTTATTTGATAACATTGTGATAATTCTACTGATTCAGCTGTAATTGCTATGTTGTGATGGAAATACTGAGTTTGCAGGCATTTACTACATTTGATAATGCTTGTGATGATTCTGCTAATTCAACAGTAATACCATAGTTTGTCATGTTGTGAGGATATTTTCGTTTCAGTGATGTTTGCTGAATTTGGTATTGTTTGTTTCGTTATTCAGATTGTAATGAGATACCCAGTTCGACTGTTTTAATCATATTTTTCATGATTGGTGATGATTCACTCATTTATAGTGTTGTGAGGATTTACCTGGTTCAGCAGTATTCATCATGTATTGTGAGATGACCCAGTTCAACAGTAATTGAGATATTGTGTGAAATTATGATAATATATCCAGTTCAGTAGCCTTTAGCATGTTTCATGATATTGTGATGGCATGCGTAGTTCAACAATAACACCTTATTTTATGGTATCATGATGATATCCAGTTCAGCGGTGCTCAGGTTTGACAAATTAGGGAGGACATCATGAAACAGATAATAGAGATTTAGTGTAAGATACCACACTGTAGGCTATGTTTGTTGGTACGACACATCAGTTTCCTGTGAATTCTCTATCATTGGTTGTCATGATGGGATCCAGCCCATTTACTTCCTCTTTGCTTAAAGTGTGTCGATCTTTTTGCCTCTCTGCTTTGTTAACATGTAACCTGTATGTAAACTTGTCTGAGAATTGATGATGTTTATTGCGTTTGTGTTTTTTTTTTTTTTTTTTTTTTTTTTTTTTTTAAATAACCTTGTACACCTAAAGTTATACAATTGCAGTGTAAAGTAGTGCCATTGTCTGCATATTATGTTGATGCTGTCATGTAACTCTGCACATGAATGCATCGAGGGCTGAATAATGTCATTGCACAGGGCGTTCATGTAAAGGACACTTGCTTTGATTAATTTAACTGCAGCCAAAATGCCCCTAGCTGTTTGAGTGTCAATACTTATTGACTTGAATCATTGGCTTTCTTGCTATAGTTTGGCTTCCTCTGCTTCATTTATGTTCAATAGTGCAGGGAAAACGTGTGTGTGTGTGTGTGTGTGTGTGTGTGTGTGTGTGTGTGTGTGTGTGTGTTGTGCACCTGCGCTTGTTCATTAATTACTAACCTGCTATAAATGCTTGTTTTTCCTTCATTTACCAAGACTCACTGTGAGCTTTAACCCAACTTGGGCATTGATTGGCTAGAAAGGCAGAACTGAAATGACACCAATCATACATGGCCAATATCCACTTTTGTTGTTGTTCTACTTCAGCGTTCCAGTATCTTGTAGCGTGTGAACTCGTTTTACCCTGTTGCGATACTCACACTATACTCAAGGGTATATAGTCAGTTCACTCCGACTTCATTGAGTGAAGAAATTTGTGGGAAGAAGTTGTGGAAAAAGGTAGATAAAAGATATGGTAGACAGAAAGGACAGTAGACGACAGTACAGCAAAAGAAGGAGACAGAGTTACTGAGAGCGAAAGGAAAAGGGGACGTTACTAGCACAGAATGTCCAGAAGGAGGGGGAACTATTTGTACAAAAGACCCCCTGGTATCCCCACGGGGAGGAGGGGGGGGGGGGGGTGTCCACTTACGTTGATCTGAAGTTTTGGATGGCAAGTCACTGAACATTTCATTGGAATGGAAGATAATTTTTCCTACACACAAAAAAGGATGAAGAGTAACAACCCCATGATCACTGGCCATGTTGGTGCAGTGGCAAGTCTTGACAGTATCAGGTCAAAGGGTCATAGGTTTGAATCCTGTCAGCTGTTTATATTGGCAGGATTTTCTAGCTGTTGACAACTTCTAATCAGAGGTGGTGAAGGTGCTATAGGCCCAGGGAGAAGACTGGAATTGGATCGCGCAGTGGAGTCTTTTGAGTGTTGCTAAATTTTCTTACCAACACTGCAGGTGTCTGTATGTCTTGGACTGATGGACACCATGTTACATGTTGACAGGAAGCATAGACCACAGCCCATGTAGTTTAAGATCAGAAGCAAAAGCAGACCTGTTACCCTGTACAATTTCACCATATTTTGTTCGCATGTTTGGCACACACACACAAAAAAAACTGAGTAGGACAAACTAAGGACAGAAATGCCGGGGGATTAAAATCTCTAGAGAGAGAGACAGTTCTTGAGTTATAATTGCACTTCTGGAGTTCAATCATTGCAGCATTTTGGCGTATTGTTTTGACCAAAAGAGACACCATTCTCACTAAATCTTGCACATGAAATAGCATCTGGCTGTGTCTGCTTCTTCAACAGCATGCTAATACATAGGAACAATAACACCGACTACAAGCCCAGAGATATATTGTTTAAAAAGAAAAAAAGAAAGAAAGAAAAACCAGAAGAAAGAAAAGGGTAAAAGGGTGTGAATTTCTGCCAAGCCATGTTGTTTTCTCTTCTTTAGCAGCATGCCAATACATAGGAACAATAGCATTGATTACAGGCCCAGAAACATTTGAAAAAAAAAAAAAAAAGAAGAAAAGAAAGAAGAAGGGAAAAAAGATTAGAGGGTGTGAATTTGTGCCAAGGTATGCTGATGAATCGGGTTTGAAAGTGGTTTGTAGCGGAAAGAATCTTTTGCTTTTTTACTCTGTTGCTACAAGATTGGGTATCCATCTACCTTCTGCCACATGGTAGCAGGTAAAACAAACCGGCATGTACTCATTCTTCATAGAAAATACACTCATTTTTGTTAAAAAGTGCACCAGTGGGAATCACAGGTCTGCTGTAGCATTACTGTCATTATCTGTATTGGTCATCAATTTGAAAGAAAAATCAGAAAGTCAAATTATATGGCTTTATATAACTGGTTCTTACAACCTCAGTTGTTGCACGTTCATGGAAACTGTACTTTGATGGACATGATGGCGCTCGCTTGAGGGAGATGTTCACTCACGCTAGCTCCACAATGAAGCAATTCTGGTGGCCAGTAGGGATCTGTGTTGATGGTATCCTGCATATGTTGGATCAGAACAGGCAATACTGAACCTTACCAAAGTGACTGCATGTTGGATCAGAACAGGCAATACTGAACCTTACCAAAGTGACACTATTTTAGAACAGAAAAGGCAATACTGAACCTCACCAAAGTGACTCTATGTTAGAACAGAAATGGCAATACTGTACGGGAGAACCTTACCAAAGTGACTGTATGTTGGATCAGAAAAGGCAGCACTGAACCCTACCAAAGTGACTCGGCAGAGGCGCAGTGTCCTGTCTGGTAGGGTGCTATTTGATTGGTCCTTGTGGCCTGTGAATAGTGAGACTGTGACAGGGTGAGTCTGGGTGTGGCTTTGTAGAGGAGAAGAATCGGTGTGGACGGCACGGGCAGAATGCTGCAGAGACACTGGGAAAAATGAGAGTTAAAAAATTAAGAAAGCTTTCAGGGAAACATCCGGAATTTGTGGCTCTCAGTGGGATCAAAGAAAAAGGGAATGTTTATATGTAAATGTCTTCCTCATGCTTCTGTGAAAATGTGTCAGAGAAATCTTTCTTTGATGAAAATAGTCAAACCCGTTTGGCTCAAGGAATGATTAGATTCAGTTACTGCTTTTATTCAGATTTAGCTATTATGAGTCTTCTTTTTCATTTTTCTGGTGATATGGGATCTGGTGTATTTGTGTGTGTATTTTAGTGTATGGTGTGTGTATATTTTAGTATATGGTCTGTGCGAGTGTGTGTCTGTGAGTGTATGTGGTGGAAGTATGTTTGTGAGAGAGAGAGAGAGAGAGAGAGAGAGAGAGAGAGAGTGTGTGTGTGTGTGTGTGTGTGTGTGTGTGTGTGTTCAGTGTAGTACATGTAGTAGGAGTACTTTAATTTTATGTCGTTTTCCCAAAACTATGGGATATTATATCAAAGACAACCTTGTGTGTGTGTGTGTGTGTGTGTGTGTGTGTGTGTGTGTGTGTGTGTGTGTTGTTGTTGTTGTTGTTGGGATCAGCATGATGAATTGATGTGAACTAGGATGGCTATGGTTGTGTAGTGGAGATGGGTGATCACCTGGGGGATGTGATGTGTGTGTTGCAGCCACCCAAAGGCCATTCTCCACAGGCCCCACACCGCCACCACAACAAAAGCACAGCTCACCTGTCCCCCAGCCTGCACTCGTGTTGCACCCCATCTTGTCCTCTGTGAGTTGGACTCTTTATCTTGTCCTCTGTGAGTTGGACTCTTTATCTTGTCCTCAGTGAGTTGACTCTTTATCTTGTCCTCAGTGAGTTGGACTCTTTATCTTGTCCTCTGTGAGTTGGACTCTTTATCTTGTCCTCTGTGAGTTGGACTCTTTATCTTGTCCTCTGTTAGTTGGACTCTTTAGCTTGTCCTCTGTGAGTTGGACTTTTGTCTTATCTTGTCCTCTGTGAGTTGGACTCTTGTCTTACCTTGTCCTCTGTGAGTTGGACTCTTGTCTCATCTTGTCCTCTGTTGGACTCTTTATCTTGTCCTCTGTGAGTTGGACCCTTGTCTTACCTTGTCCTCTGTTTGTTGGACTCTTGTCTTACCTTGTTCTCTGTGAGTTGGACTCTTGTCTTACCTTGTCCTCTGTTTGTTGGACTCTTGTCTTACCTTGTCCTCTGTTTGTTGGACTCTTGTCTTACCTTGTCCTCTATGAGTTGGACTCTTGTCTTTATCTTGTCCTCTGTGAGTTGGACTCTTGTCTTATCTTGTCCTCTGTTTGTTGGACTCTTGTCTTACCTTGTCCTCTATGAGTTGGACTCTTGTCTTATCTTGTCCTCTGTGAGTTGGACTCTTGTCTTATCTTGTCCTCTGTTTGTTGGACTCTTGTCTTACCTTGTCCTCTATGAGTTGGACTCTTGTCTTACCTTGTCCTCTGTGAGTTGGACTCTTGTCTTATCTTGTCCTCTGTGAGTTGGACTCTTGTCTTATCTTGTCCTCTGTGAGTTGGACTCTTGTCTTACCTTGTCCTCTGTTTGTTGGACTCTTGTCTTACCTTGTCCTCTATGAGTTGGACTCTTGTCTTATCTTGTCCTCTGTGAGTTGGACTCTTGTCTTATCTTGTCCTCTGTGAGTTGGACTCTTTATCCTGTCCTCTATGAGTTGGACCTTTGTCTTACCTTGTCCTCTATGAGTTGGACCTTTGTCTTACCTTGTCCTCTATGAGTTGGACCTTTGTCTTATCTTGTCCTCTGTGAGTTGGACTCTTGTCTTACCTTGTCCTCTGTGAGTTGGACTCTTTATCTTGTCCTCTGTGAGTTGGACCCTTGTCTTACCTTGTCCTCTGTGAGTTGGACTCTTGTCTTACCTTGTCCTCTGTGAGTTGACTCTTGTCTTATCTTGTCCTCTGTGAGTTGGACTCTTGTCTTATCTTGTCCTCTGTGAGTTGGACTCTTGTCTTATCTTGTCCTCTGTGAGTTGGACTCTTTATCCTGTCCTCTATGAGTTGGACCTTTGTCTTACCTTGTCCTCTATGAGTTGGACCTTTGTCTTACCTTGTCCTCTATGAGTTGGACCTTTGTCTTATCTTGTCCTCTGTGAGTTGGACCCTTGTCTACCTTGTCCTCTGTGAGTTGGACTCTTCAAGTTGTCCTCTGTGAGTTGGACTCTAAATCTTGTCCTCTGTGAGTTGGACCGTTATCTTACACCCCGCCTTGTGTGTCATTTACCCTCATGTATCAGTTGCTGTCTGCCTCGAAGCCTTATCATTCTTTACCTCTAAAGATAAGAATGTCTTACATTCATCTCTCCTGTCCTTTACATCTCTGTTTACATCTGTTTACCTGCAGGTCTCTTAAGACTCCCTTTGCTTGCACTCTGTCTTCCTTGTTTGATCAGTGACTGAAACAGGAGGTGGAATTTGTTCTTGTACCTGACACACTTCAACAGGTGTTGGCATATGAGCCCATGTATGTGCGGTCACTCTCACACAGACTTGTGCATAGATGTGTGCAGGTACGCAAAGGAAAATAAATGTAATCGATCAAAGCAGTCTTTTGAATAGTAAATGTTCACACACTAATATCATACGCTCATGTGAGCATGCATGTACAGACATATTCATACACGCACACTTTTTGTCACTTACTGATTCTCTGTCCTATACCCACACTCTGTAGGTTACCTGAAATCCAAACAAAGTCCCAAGCGGCAAACTCTTCACTTTCTCTCACAGCTCCAGGAACAGTACCGTGAGGAGTACCAGCGCATGGGCCGTCCCATGCCTTTGACGGAAGCTGTCGATGAACTCCGAAACGCCTTTGACCTGGCCGAGCGTTCGTGCCCCGGGCTGACAGGAGACTTCCTGTCCAGTGTCGTCACACGCTTGACGTCGTCTGCACATGCCGTCGGTCAGGCGGAACTGTCTCAGGGGCTGGCGAAACTGCAGATATAGGTGGGTTTGTCAGGCACGAACGTTCTCTCGTTTTAATTTTACAAGATGTTGTTGTTGTTAGTTTCAAAGTGAGGTGACTGCAGGTGAAAACTGAAACAAATTTTTAGAGGAATTTAAAATAACTCTGCTGGTTACCACAGACAAATACATTACAAGACAAAGTGTGGTGCGTTTTGTCCTCCTAAGTCTTCTTCAGGCAAGATAAACAACATTCAGGACAATGAAAATGAAGAACAAGCAGTCACTTATGTATTCAGATTTGGCGCAAGACAGGCATTGAATCATTCATCTTCTCAAATTTGGTGCAAGATGGGCATTGAATCAGTCAGTACCCCATCTTGTGCTGAATTCGACAAGATAAGTGATTGTTCATTCTTCGTCTTCATCGTCTTGAATGTTGTTGATCTTGCCTGAAGAAGACCTAAGAGGCCAAAACGGCGCCATGGTTTGTCTTGCAATGTATTTATCCATGTTAACCAGCGGTGTTATCTAAAATTCCTTTTAAACGTTTTTTTTTTTTTTTTTTTTTTTTGTAATCACCTCTTCTGTGCCTCTTCACTGGTGTCACTCCCATGCCACTCATTCCGGCTTCCCCATACACATCCCCGCCCTGTTTGATCTGGTCATACCCTGGTCATACCCTCTGGCACTGCAGTCCATAGGAAGCAGCCTGTTACATGTTGTCCTTCGGCAACTCACTAGACGAATCGCCAGATAGGAACTTGATGCATCGTCAGTGTTCATACAGATCCTTGAAAGTCTAAATGGCTTTGAGTTTTGAGGACCCCGTTTCTAGGACTAAAAAAAAAAGGTTCTTGAACTTTGGGCTGTACTGCTTATGAATACCACAGAGTGCTTGAAAGTGTTTGACATTGTGGATTTTTATGGAGTAGTTTACAGTTTGGTGAGAAAATTATAAAATCAGGTGGAGAGGTAATAATATAATTTGAGTTCAGTTTGCCACTGCGGAAAATGCCCTCGTCTCTGTTGTCTGCTACTAACCAGAGTCTGCTGAAGTGTATGTATGAAGCAGCCACAGTATGCATAAAGGCTTATGTTTCTAGTTCAGTGCCTTCAAATTTTATATCAAAAGTCCTAGAAAATTTCCTCAAAAAGACCTTGATTTGTTAATTCAAAAATCAGTATTAGACCTGCTGTCTTATCATGTTTTTTTTTTTTTTTTTCCCTGACCAAAGTTTGAGGGATCTCCAATGAAGGCAAGACTTTGCTTTGTCTGCTGTGCAGCTGGCGTCTGTTTAGTTCCACCCCATAGTTGATTTCCGTCATATTTCAGGTCTGAGGAAAGCAGGGGCCACCAACACTGTCTGTCCACGCAGGCTCCGCGACTAAGCAATTATTGTCGTCAGCAGGGGGCTTAGTAGGTGGTGTCCTGCGTATGTTGGATCAGAACAGGCGCCACTGAACACCACCGAAGTGACTCGGCAGCAGTGCAGTGTCTTCTCCGGGGTTGCCACCAGATGACTTGACATTGACTGCTCCCTGTGGATTGCCGGTGCCGGGGCTGCAGCGGGGCTGACTGGGCTGTGGCTGTGGATAGGGTGTCGGAATGAGCGGCGTGGATGCACTGCCTCTGAGGTGGTGCTGAGGTTGGGACAGCAAAAATAGAAAAAAAAAAAAAAACACTGTCTGTCAGCAGGTCCACCACAGCGCAGACCAGGAGAGGATAAGACAGCAGAACTTTGGGCGTCCATATCAGGGGCTGGCTGTGTGGCGGGTGACTGGACGACAGGATGTGTGTGTGTTGCCATTGCTTCCAGCATCACGACGTGCATGGTGAGGCTGTTCTTCCAGCTGGGTGCTGCGTGGTCGGTGCCGCTGTAGAGATCCATGCACTTGGCTATGGGAGTTTGAGTGACGCTGTGTGATGGTTGGGGTTGGATGCTTCACTGCTGAAACAGATGGTGTTTCTTTGTTGTCTGTAAGGTTAAACAGACTCTGTGTGTGTGTGTGTGTGTGTGTGTGTGTGTGTGTGGTGTGTGACCAAGCTATTAAAGAGAGGGAGAAAAAAAAAAGACAGAAAGTGAAAGAAAAGGGTGAAAAAAAAAAAAAATGAGAACTGTGGAAAAACAAGAGAAAACGATTATGGAGACGACTTATATTGTGTGTGAATGCCACACATGAATGTAGCTAAATAGACAGGATGTGTCTGCCTGTGTTGCTTTTTTTTTTTTTTTTCATGACCGCGGTGTGCAGGCTGTCGACATTACAGACTAACATCCATTTCTACTTTGAAAATGCTGCATCGTTTTGCATGATAGCAAACCAGAAGTAAGTGTTAACAGATACAGACGCTCTTGAACTGAAGAGAGAGAGAGAGAGAGAGAGAGAGGATGTGTGGACCCTGTTTGACTGCAGAGGAGGAGAGCTCTACCTGTCTCTGCATTCACCTTGAATGATGGACAAAGATGCTGTGACACCATGCACCCCACATTGGGTTGGACTCTTCAACTTTTTTTTTTTAATTTTCCCACATGAAGCGTTCTTCAAAATATTTACAATTGTGGAAGATGTGTTCGCTGGAGATCAATGGCAATGAAAATGTTTGCAGACTTGCATCCTCCTCAGGCTTTCGGAAATCCTCACACTGATTTTGATTCATTGATTTCCCACCCTCCCACCTCGTATCAAGTAGATGTAGACAATCATAGGTGTGTGTGAATTGATATGAGTTTTTATTGTTTGATGTACAGAAATTCATAACAGCTGAGGAAGATCCTCCTCTGTCTTTCTCTCTCATCCCTTCCCTGTACATTACTATTGATTTTAAACTTTTTCATTTTTTTTTTTTACTTGAAGTTCTGTTTGAATCTGCAGGTGTTTTTCTCTCTGCTCTGTGAAATTATGTGTGTTTATAGACATGCAAGGAAAGGTGTTTTTTTTTTTTTTTTTTTTTTTTTTTTTTTATACAATGATATGATTATTGTATGAAATCAAGAAAAACACATGTCCCCAGTTGTTTTTTTTTTTCTCCAAAGTATCACCACCACAAATCTATGCAAAATATGGGTGTTTGAGGTTTATTATGGAAAACACGAGCTGTTATAGAACAGATGTGTGATCTGTGTTTATTGGCAGCATAAACTGATTTATAATAATATGAAACTGGTGACAAAAACAGAAATGTGATATTTGTTCAATGGCAGCATAAACTGATTGGTAGTCGGTGAAATTATTTCAAGAAAATGTTGAGCTGTAAAATTTTGTTTTAAACATTAATCTGGGGTGGAATGTTTATGGTGTTTTTTGTTTTGTTTTTTTTTTTTTGTCCTGGCTAGCCAGCCATTTCAGAAATGCAGTAGTCTGGTTAGAAAATACCACAGTATAGGTAAATGAAAAGAAAAAATGTGACCCATTTTCAAAACAACAGTAAAGGTGAATCAGGTGTCAAACCCAAGGCTTTAGGTTTGTACAGAACAAAGCTGTGGACGTTTGAAATTTGTTGTTTTGTGATCTGCCATTTTGAGAAACAGGGCTTGCTGACTGTCATATCACATGAATGTATGACACATACGCTTATGCCACCTTTTGCTTGATAAATCGATCTCTTGAGTTTTATTTCCTAGGGGTGCATAACATTTGTTGGATAACTATCTTCCAGTTTTGAAATTTATCTGGAAGCGAAACTTTTCCAGTCTTTCGTAAAGTTCATATTTAAAAGCATAAAATAAAAAGGCATGTATTGGTGAAGTGCTTGCGTACTTTACACTCAGACAGCACTGAGAAATCCATAAAATACTGGTTTGTGGGATACAGAGAAAAAATTGTCTCTTATTATATGGTTGTTATAAGATGTGAGAGTGTGCATGGATGGCTATCACTCCAAACTGATAAAGGTTTGGACAGTTTCCTCTGCAAGTGCGTTGATTGTGAGTGGGTGTTCCTTGTGACTATTATGGCTTATTCTTTTTGATGGTTTTCATCGTCTGGAGTTTACACACATTGGCTGTGTGTGATTTGAACTGCTTGTGACGTGGTAAAGCCTTCGCTCAGAATGACGGCACAGCCATACGCCTCCCTGACACAGCTGTTGTTAAAAAGACAAAAGGAAAGAAAGAAAAATGGCCCAGACAGACATGTGATATTTGGTGTGTTTTAAGAACGACATTCAGGACCTCTTCATGTGATATGTTATCCTGTCTTGATAGACTGCAGCATCCCATATCATTCCTCTCAAGTGTCCTTTTTTTGAGGCATGCTGTATCCAACTGGGTCAACTAGGCCATAAAATAAATTCAGTCATCATCAGGGATTGTGATTTTGTCAAAAGCCAGTTTTTTCCCTTTGTATTTTGTGTGTTGTATATTCTTCATGCATAACATATTTTGGAGGGAAGCATGGGAGAGATGAGAGTGGGGGGGGGGGGGGGATGTGTTGTGTGAACGAGAAAATAATGACATAAAAGAGCACAACAGGTGATGGTTGATTCTGTTGTTGCATGTTCGTATGATGGCAGAGCCAACCATAAATCATTAAAATGAAATTATTATTTGAATTCCTGCGTGTACAGGTGTATCGTTTTTTGTTCGTTTTCTACACGTTTTTATGGATGTATATCATTTGTATTGGTAAAATAATGTAGACTTTGCAGGTAGTGGAAAATTCAAGTGTTTATATATATATATTTTTTTTTTTTTGCATGTTTTTATGTCTGTGTTTTGTTTTTGTAGATGTTTAAGTGTGTTTGTGAATTGATGTAGAATTTGCAGGCAGTGGGAAATTAATGTGTATGTGTTTTTCTTTTCTTTTTTTTTTGGCATGCCTTTGTGTGTGCGCTTGGTTTGTGTTTGATGTGTGATTGTAAACTTACATAGAATTTGCTGGCAGTGGGAATACAGGTGTATGCTTTTGTTGTTTTACACAGTTTTATATATGTTCGATTTGTGTTTATAGAATTGATGTTTGGCTTCAGTTTGTAAATTGATGTAGAATTTGCTGGCAGTGGGATATCTAGTTGTGATGGTTTTGCTTTTGAGGCTGTATGTGTGTGTGTTTGGTTTGTGTATGTTTGGTTTGAGTTAGTAAGTTGATGTTTGGTTTCTGTTTGCAAATTGTGTAGATGTTGCTGGCAGTGCAAATTGTTGTCCATCTTGTATGAAAGCCAGGGATACTTTGCACTGAAAGATCAGGAATGTGTGTCTGTATTCACAGACGTGACCGTCTCCGACAAGATTCTTATCTCTTATTATTATGTCAAAACTGTTACTAAAACTCGTCAGTGGTTTTGAAACTTTTCCTTTTTTTTTTTTTTTTTAGGACCATTAAAGTGTATAATCTCTTTTTTTTTTGGGGGGGGGGGGGGGGCTCTTTTGTAGAGACATGTATTAATGAAAACGAAAATTTAATAACCAAGCCATTTTCTGACAAGTTGATTGATCTGAAGAGAGACAAGTGGATGACTGAAGCATCTTTCTGATTTGACGTCTGCTGACAAAATTGTTAGCTTTATCAGAATCAGAATCTGCTTTAATGAAACTTTTCGGCACCATCTGTACTGTAATCATAATTGCCACAAATGTGTAAATCGACTGATGACTCCAGAAGGATCGAAGTGAAATGAAAGTGTATTGATGGCTTCAGAATATTAAGTTGACAGTATTCCCATACAAGAAGGGGGGAGAGAGAGAGAGAGTATATGATGGCTTTTCATGTAAGATGAATCGGCTGCCTGAATGAT
This sequence comes from Conus betulinus, assembly GCA_016801955.1. Lineage (NCBI taxonomy): Eukaryota > Metazoa > Mollusca > Gastropoda > Neogastropoda > Conidae > Conus > Conus betulinus. The sequence continues at coordinate 125,311 of JADBJO010004056.1, read as the reverse complement.
CATTGGACAAACGATGAGGAATAATACTCACTGACCCACATCCTGTGGAAGGGAATGGCATTAACCTGATGAGTTGTGTCAGTTTTTTGCCGTTGATGATCAGAGAGGATCTCCACAGGAATCTTACAAGTATATGCTGGATGTTGTTTTTTTTTTTTTCTGATGATGTGAGCTTTTGAGCCCAAGTTTCAGAGCTTCAAGGAATCTGGTTAGATTTTTCCTATTACTTTTCACAGGATTCTTAAAGTTTGACTTAAGAAAAAAGGTTTAATTTAGCTTCTTTTTATTATCATAGCCTAGTAGATGAGGCAGGGCTATTTCAGGTCTGTCGCCTTGTTTTGGGAGGAGAGGGAGGGGAGGAGAGTTCTGCCTGAAAAAGAAACAAACAGTGTAAATAATATCTAGATATTTACATCAGTTGAAAACCTGACATCTGAACTGTTGAGGTCGTTAAGATGGTAAGATTAGGCTGTGTTGAAGATTGCCATCCTTTCTTTCTTAAAGAAAAAAATAATAAAGAAAGACGAAAAAGCATTTTATGGATCAGAAAATGCTTAAGAAGGCCTGTATGGGCAAGCAGACACTGGAGAATAGACAGCATGTGAACAATTCCACTTTGTAGTCGCAGTGGAAAAAAAGCTGGTATGCTGATAATTGCATGAGAGAAAAAAGTATAAGACTTTGTTGAAAGACATGAGAAGGGGGCCACAAGGACAGAAAGATTAGTTGAGGAAAGAAAACATAACTTTTTGCCAGTCAAGGAACGTTTGGGAAAAAAAAAGAGGTAACTTGCACAGAATTTCTAGAATGAGGGGAGACAATTTGTACCAGCAGACGGCTAAGCATCCCCACCAAGACAAAACAAATTTTTTTTGAAAGGAGGAAAAATGGCAGGTGCCATTGATACAACCTAGATTTTATCCTTTTTTCGGGAGATCAGGTACTTATGCATCATGTTTTTACTTGATGTATATTGGCAAATAGCTGTCTTCGTTGTTTAAGTCTTTCAGGTCAAGACTTTTTTTTTTTTCTCCCTCCGAGTGGCAACTGTCTTAAAAACAGGCCTTCAATGACACCGATATATAAGTGGCTATGTATCCATGACAGTGTTTTGTTTGATTGGCTTTATTTTGTATTAATATTTTACTTTGTAGGGGTAACAGTGGCTATAGCTTTAACAATGTTTTTAGTATTCATAGACTAATCGAATTTTGGTATAAGGATGATTTCCCTTTGGAAACTTTTTACTCATGCTGCTGCACATTATGGGATGGAAAAAGGAGAAGCAGATTTCTCACAGAAAATTTCCCATTCGTTGTATATTTCATATGGTAAGTGAGATGATAGTTTCTTGCTGACAGTTTCTCATTTGTGCTGCTTCAGATTGTGGTTTGATAAACGAGAGGCTGATTTCTCGCCGAAAATTTTCCATTCATGCTACTTCATGTTGTTTTTACAATTGTTACATGCTGATTTCTTACCGAAAATTTTCCATTCATGCTACTTCATGTTGTTTTACACAATTGTTACATGCTGATTTCTCACCGAAAATTTTCCATTCATGCTACTGCATGTTGTTTTACAGTTGTTAAGTTAAATGCTGATTTCTCACCGAAAATTTTCCATTCATGCTACTTCTTGTTGTTTTACAATTAAGTTAAATGCTGATTTCTCACTGAAAATTCTCATTCATACTGCTTCACATTGTGGTATAAATGAGATGGTGATTTCTCACAGGAAATTTCCTGTTCATGCTGCTGCTTATTGTGGAATGCTCATGAGGCAAAATGCTGATTTTCAACTGGAAATTTACTATTCATACTGCTACATATATAGTATAATGAGAAGAGCAGGTCTTACTTGAAATTTCTGTGTGTACATTATGGCTTAGCTTTCCTGCTTTCAGTGCAATGACAGCCCTGATATGGCCCTTTGCGGTCGGCTGGGCTATAAGAAACATGACCCAACTAGCTTTCCTGCTGGAAATTTTTCTTTTCATATTGTGCACAATATGTTAAAATGATAAGACAGAGGCGTTCCTCACTGTATTTTTTTCCATTCATACTGTAGCATAAGATGGTATAATGATAAATACATTCTGTTTTTCTTCACGTTTCCTTTGGGATATTTCTTTGAAATAAGAAAATGGATGACACTTTTTTTTACATCTTGTTTCCCAATCTTGTTTTGATTTGATGTTGTGTTGTCAGTTTTCAGGAGAATGTGAAGATGCATCAGCTGAGGTCTGAGTTTTCTATCATGACTGGAGATTATGCCTTTCTCCTAACTTTTTTTTTTCACTTTATGCTTCGTTTTTTATTGTTGAAATCAGAGACGCAAAATATTATGTGTGATATCAGTGTGTCTCTACATTTTTCTTTGTTTCATTGTTGTTACGGACGCAAAAGATGGTCAGTTACAGCTCAACTGTCTTTTTTCTTCTTCTTTTTTTTTTTTTTTTTTTTTTTTGTAAGTGCCATGGATTTCAATCACAAATACCTCAGTTCAACAGATAAATGTTGCAAATGGCTTGTTAGCAAGAGCATTGTTTACTTTTCCTGATTTACCTGTTTGGCAACGTTGATTGAAATAAGTCTGAAATCCTTCCCTTGCCATTGATTTGTTCAGAACTGCTTACCTCTTATAATTCATTTATTGCTTTACGTATATGGCTTTGGTAAATGAATCGTAACATCCCCATGAAATTGTTTGTGTGTATTCCAAGTCCTCAGATGCCCTCTCTGAGGCACAGAAGATCTGTGTGAGCAGCACGAGCAGTGTGCAAGACTGAATCAGCGAATGTGTCATAGTTGGTGCAAATGGATTTTTCTTTTCAATGGGTGATGGTGTTGCACCAGTGTTTATGTGTGCTGCAAATTTCAGTGAAAAGGTTGACCTTTCTGGATCCTGGGGAGAGGAGTGAAGTGTTGGGAAGTGCAGTGTGGGTTTAGTTTTGAAATGGAATACAGCAGTCTTGTACATACTACCTCTTGGCACAATAAGCATTGGTTGATACCTACCTAAATGAATGAAATAGGTACAAAATTTTCAACGCAATTGCGCAATTTTTTTTTTTTTTTTTTTTTTTTTTTTTTTTTTTTAAAAGCAGACACACAAAGACTGCTCCCGAAATTAACTGAAATTTACCGACCTTTGTCACAAAAGTTTTCACTTTCATATCTTTACAGTTTTTAAAAAGCTTGTTCTGCATCAGATTTGTTTAGACTAGCAAACGCCGAATGTTTTCTGTGTGACCAGGAACATTTTTCAAAGTATTTTTTACAGGAAGTGTGTTGAAAATGCTTCGCTGCTCATTCTAGATCAGTGTTTGTTGAGCCAAGAGGCACTTTCCTTGAACACTTGTTCTTAGTTATTATTGTGGTTTGATTGTCATCGAGTGTTTCAATGAATTTTTGCCATGCATGACTTTGTGCTGGTGGACATCCGGGCTGGGTTAGGGGCTTACATCTTCTCAAGCATATCACTTGCCGTTTCATTGGCCATATGAATGTATACATTTCATACGTGATTATTGTACAAAAGTAAATGAAAACTTAAGAGAAATACCTGAATATATTTTGAGAGGGTTATCTCATGTTAAACAGCTGTGTGTACATACAAGAGGTACAGAGTTATTAATTCTATGTGTGGTGTACCATATTTTGTTATACTTTTTCTATCCACTTCAGCAGAAAAAAAAGGTTATTATTTTTTAACGTTGAATGGCTTCCTTATGATTTTGTGTGATCAGTTGCAGTGATTCTGCGTCTTCCTTTTATCCTCACTCCTTTCACCAGAGTATGTGTTGTGTCTAGATGTGTTTGTGTCCATGTGAAGGATGTATGTGACTTATGCCTTCCTAACCAGATGAGTGTGGTGTTATGTATGGGTGCAGGATTTTAATTCAGAGTGAGGTACAAAGATATTCCCATTCACAAAAAGATCCAGTCATCCAGTCACCCAAGAGTTTTCTTTACCTTGCACTGAAGAAAGTGGTCAAGCACACATCACAGACATGGATACACAAAAAAATGATTCACACGTAAAGACAGTAACAGAATGCATGAAATAGTTTTATTGATATCTTCTTTCTCTCAGGAGAAATTGGTCAAGATCATCTGCAGTTAGTTCCAATGTCAACACATCACAGAGACACTTAACCCACTGATAATTGGCAGGAACCTGGGGTTGTTCTGTTGGATGAAAGACAGAGAGTACACAGAATACTGCCACCTGTGGTATTCCAGGCCTCTTGTGTTGGGTACAAGTATGGTAAGGGCTGGGGTTGGAAGGGCTGGAGGTGGAGAGGCGTGCATGCATTTTGTGGACTGTCTGTGGAATATCCACCTCAGTCATCAAATTCATTTTTAGTTTATGTCGATACATAGTGAACTGACCTGATACCATCTCCTCTTATCATCTGCAGCTATTGACTCAGAGCATCGACCAGTTTAGATACCAGCTGCCACAGAGCAGTGGTTAACACTGCAAGGCATTGTGGGTTCGATTTTTCCACCGTGGCTTGCTCCTAATGAATTGAGTGAGCTATGGACTCAAAGGGGAAGACAGCAACCACCCCCGGTGTGTTTTTCTACAATTTCTAGACTAACACTGTGTTAAGAGCCTAGTTGATGCTCAGACACAGATCAAAAGGTATTTCTGGACTAACACTGTGTCAGAGCTTAGTTGATGTTAAGACACAGATCAAAAGGTATTTCTGGACTAACACTGTGGTAAGAGCCTAGTTGATGCTAAGACACAGATCAAAAGGTATTTCTGGACTAACACTGTTAGAGCCTAGTTGATGCCAAAAGACAGATCAAAAGGAATGGAGAACAGCCCTGTCATACAGTCTCAGAGGAGAATGGAACTCCATAGCATCATCCTCTTCTTCCTTATTAATCAGCATTTAAAGGGGGGGGGGGGGGGGGGGGGGGGGGGGGGGGGGAGGGGGACAAACAAGAAAGGAAGAAAACCAGCTTAGTTGCATGAATGAACAGATGAAATATACAAAAGATACAGTATTCTTATCAGTTTCTTGAAGGATAAATTGAAATTCTGTATATATCTCTACCACAGTCCTCCTATACATCTAAAAAAAAAAACAAAAACAAACAAAAAAAATTCTTAAGCTGAAACACCTTCCACAACTGAGAACTCTCATTTGATTTTTTGGAACCAAACAAACTGGACTCTGACAGTGGTAGAGCGAGTGAACCATCTGACTAGCAGGTTATGCTGAAGATGGTTTCTTAAGAGGAGAGTAGAGAACTCTGTAGAGAACAGGGGCAAAGGAGGAGACGGGGTGACTGCACCATGCATTCTTAAGTCACAAGCAGCTGTTAACCTTAACTGAAAGCAACATTCGTCATTGGAAGCACTCGTACCACAGCAAGAGTGTTTACAACAGTCGCACTGATCCAACACAGGTCTGTAGCAGGCTAGCAGACTTGCACTGTACATTTCAAGCCTGCCCTGCGTCTTTCATCTATAGTTACACTTTTGTTTAAACTCTTCCTACTTTTCACTTCATTTGTAACTTATCCTGCTCTGCAATTATCATATGTTATAATCATTCTTGGATAAATTTCAACTTTGGTAAGAAAAAAAAAAAAAAAGCAACATTCAGTTGCTCAGTCAGTAAAAGCTGGTTGTATCCAAGTTGGTTGTACTCAAAACCGAAAGACCAGTATTTTTCCCAAGAAAGAAAGCCCATCTCCATCATATCTGGCACTCTGTAATGAGGACTAATTTCATGGAATTGATTTCTATAATTTCACCCCTCCCCCTGGGGGGGGGGGGGGGGGAACAGAAAGGTCTTGACATGGCAGCACACACATTTTGCACACAAACTTCCCCCTTCTAGTCAAGGTACAGCAGTTTAAATTCAACCATTGACACAAAACAGATATGTGATAGCAAAACACATTCACTTTCTATTCGCTCCTTTCTGAACTGACAGTAATCACACGTTTGAAACAGGAAGAACCAACACGAGTTGGGACAATACATATGTCAATACAAACATGCTGGACAAGTGAAAAAAAAAAACACACTGCTCTCATACACAACAGTGAAGGAAATAAACTCAATGCATTCCCCTTGCCATCACACTCTTTAGCGAAGGACATCAAACACACAAAATCTTCTTTTGCTTTCCTCTCCCATCTTACTGAACTGCAACTGCAACGCAGTGACTGGAACTATTGTTTCATGAATTAATGCTACAGTTTGTACAATTTCATTCAATTGACCGACGGTGATTATGCACAGCTGTCTCGGTAAGCAAAAAGAACTGCATTGCTTGGACTCCCCTTCTAAAAGTAAAAACAAATGAACCAAACCAATGCAACTTATCAAGGCTTATTACCTTCAACTACCACCTTTCACACAATAAACACTGTAAACTAGCTGTGGCGGAGGTGATTTTTCATCACAGGTTGTGCACTGGCAACTTGTGGGTTCAAGTCCTATCAGATGCAGTACAGTGTGAATGTGTGGTCTCAGCCAGCTGCAGCCCATTAACAAATGTGCTCTGAGCTCTAATGAGCTAACCTGTTGAGTATTGTTTACTCAATGCACAGACCACTGTGAAAGTGCTGCTCAGATTTTCTAGCAAACATGGCTGAGTCTGTATATGTCTTGTCCACGATTGTTGCCAGGATAATTATAAAAGGAAAATCAGAGTAACGCCTTGTCCAGTAGTCTCTGGTCATAATGGAATTCCACAACAATACCTTCACCATCTCCATCCTCACTGATCATCTAAGGAAAAATAAAGTTCCAAAGTCCATGGCTTTCATGCCCTGCTTTCATTGTGACCTCAGGTTGAGTGATGTCCATGCCCAATGTGATTTTCGTCTCAGGGCCTTCAGTGTTGGAAAGTACATGAGGTATCATCCAATGGGTTTTTACAAATACTCTCATCAGGAGTTTCTAGGATGGCGTCTTGCATAGAAAATACACTGGATCACAGTACCACTAGACATCATGGACACAGCAGCATTGCAACGTCTCTTGTATTGGTCCATGGGTGCCTCACGATAATAAAACTGATACAGCAACCAGCCCCTGTGGATTGCCAGTGAAGAGACTGCCACTGGAAACAGCCTGGGACATGGGGACTGGGACGAGCAGCATGGGAATAGGACCAACGAGAACAGAAAAGGAACTGAAACGGAGAGAGTTCAAAAAAAAAAAAAAAAAAAAATCTTAACACAGATACATTTCACTTAAAATGCAATGGCTGTCATCTAAGCAGACACCAAACTGTTCGCCACAAAATGGACCTAAATCCCCATGACAAGTGCCCATGTCCCCATGAAGCAGATACTTGTAGTATCCTTTCCTCATGAGAAATATCATCACCTGTTTGCCTATGAGAGTGACACCAAGAGCTTATTCAGGAACTTCAAGAACCTGATATGACCATGGACAGGCATTTTCTTCTTCCGCTTGCTAGTAACTGCACAATCAATGCAATCTGTTTCTCTTGTGCGCCGCATTACAATACAAACTGAAGAACAGGACACCGAGTCACACACAGATTTTGTCACTCAATGAGTGATCACAAGTTACTGACCTCCAATAGATTTATCATTTAAACACATAAATTATCAGTTATTGCTTATTTCACATCCCCTGTTAGTTACAAGTAACCACTAGGTTCAAAAATAAAACTGCAAAAATAAATAAAAGTTTTTTTTCCTGTACACTCACAGACCACAAATTAATGATGAATGCACAGAGGGAAGATGAATTGTGAAACCATGACGATGCTGCTCTTGAAAAAAAAAATGCGAGAAACCACCCAAGCAAATCATTACACTGTTTACACACACGCTCTAATTTACACTGTTACAATCTCTTTTTTTTTTTTTCTCACCAAGATGTCCCCTCTCATTACCACTATCATCTTGCTCAACCCAACAGAGTATCGGGATTCACGCAGTCATCATCACCATCACAGAATCTGGCCTAAAATCGCTAGAAGTTACTTTCACAGATCAATAGTAACTCCACAAATTAAACTGGGGAGCACAGGTGTGCCACTACCACTTGGGGGGAAAAGATAGCTGTGGCCACTATCAGTTATCACAAGTAACTTGCAGTGCTCGAGTATATCAACAGAAACATCATATCCCATCCTCGCTGCTAATGCAAAACATGTGGATACAATCGTAATATGCGATTACTTCAGGAATACAAATCATAGTAAAAATGTCTTACAAAAATACAGATCACGTGCACATACAAAATCCATGCAGGCAATTTAGTCTGAACATACACATGATAGAAAATCCTTACAGGCTGTTGTCTGAACGACCTATCAGCATTACTACATGGGGAAGAATGCTTTGTACAGGGGGTGACTGATGGACGCAAGCACAGGCACACACTGACACAACTAGACATGATTCAAGTATACACACACACACACACACTTGCACGTTTGCCTGTGCACACACACAGTATACAAACATGTTACAATAATATGTATAGGCATACACACACACACTCAAAGCACACATATAATTTTACACTAAAGTATGTTAAGCCAAGTTTAATACACACACAAATGTACTTTTCGTAATCATCTTCCAAGCCACAATATACTGTACATACAGCAGTCAAGAAATCGGCTATTTTTCCAAACATCTGCCACTGCTTACACATCTTTAAACATATCACATAAAAAATATAACAACACTTGACACAATGGGTCAGACATGCATGTGCATGGATATATGCAGGTGATGATACATTTGTTACAAAATGTGTGATAATTCAATTTATGTTATTATAAATCTGGTCAGATACGCTGTCCCTTTGCACACTGCAGAGACTGCGACTGTAGAATACACCACTGTGAACACTGATGACTGAAAAAAAAAAAGTGTTACTAGTAACAAGCCAAAATACGCAAACACACACACAAAAAAGGTGCAAAGTAAGGCTTCAGTAATGCACGATATAAAACAAATCAATTTTCTACATGTTTTCTTCATATGTCACATACAGCAGTCACACAAACACAGAAAACAATCCCCAAAAATGGCTGTCATCAAGAGAATGCCTACATCATCTGAAGAAGTACATGCCGAAAATGTTTTAAGAAGGCTTATTGATTGAAAGTTTTATCTGAAGGCTGCCGAAAATGTGATTGTTTTAAAGTTATTGATTGAAAGTTTAGTTGTCTGAAGAAAACCTACATCTGTTGAAAGTCTCAAAAAAAAATATTTGCTGAAAGTTGGATTGTCTCATTTGTATTGTGTATTACATCAGCCTTACTTTGCACTTTGACCCGTATGCGTGTTTGTATTCTGGACAGGAAACATTTCTAAATGGCCAGTGACATCATAAGCATGACGCTGGCGAGTCCACATCCCGCCCCAAGACCTGTTCCTTTGCTAGGGGTGTGAATGTTCAAGTGTGCACCACACAGACGGAAAGGGCATGAGGGTGTGGGGGACATTCAAGGGCTGTCATCTGCAGAAAATCAGGAAAATCCAGCCCCCTCACAACTCGCACAAACAAAAAGAACACAACAAACGTCAAGCCATCGTAATCAAATGCTCACCAATTCATTATATGCATAGTCACTGATTTATTGGCTGGATTAAAACATAACAAGAAAGATAACCTATGGGCTGTGCAAAAAATCAGGCTGTGCCGAGAGGCACAGGCATTACGTTTCATGTTCACCTCCTGATAGTTGGGGAGAGTAAATCGTCGAAAAAGTGAGAGGACGACACAAACAAGCATTAAAAGGCCACTGACAAGTTCAGAGACAATGCAGCAAAGGACAGTGTGCATCCACTCCACACACAGCGGACTCTATCACCCCCCTAGTTGCCAGATCATGACATGCAAGCTGGCATGGGACTGGACAAGAGAAACGAAGTCTATCTTCAGACTTTCCTGAACAAAGACAGGTGAATGGGTTTACGCAGTTCCAGACAACTTTAGAGAGTGACAAAAACCAACCAACCCAACCAAGGTCACAGAGAGTGACAGACAAAGGGAAATCGATCGTACACATCAAACAGATCATGAAATGGACACCAAATCTGAACATTTCTTGTTCAATGCATTTCTGATTGTAACAGAATCATTGTTTCATAACTGTTTCATCGATCAAGCATGAGTGTTCATGGAATTGAGCACAATCACGTGGTTCTATACAATCTAGCAGACTGTTTTCGATCGTCGCAATTGATATGCATTACCGCAAAGAGTAAATACTAACTTCGTTAAACTTTTCAACCATAATCTAGAATTTGTTGTGTAAGATACATATACGTATACCTCATCTCTTCAGATAAGTATCCTACTGCAGAAAAAAAAGAGATATAAGTTTGCACATTTGTCAACAGTTTCACCAGCTCTACACTTATATTTAGAGGATATTATCACAACCCCCTGCACAACCACTATTACACTACAGTTTCATTATAGCCCAACTGACACCATCAATCCATGACCTTTGCCAACCAGCTGATCACAACACAGCACACAACCATTACACACAACATCATATGACCCCATGTCAAACTGAAACAGCAATCACACATCATGTTTAAAAACTACTGTCACTGAATAACAATTCAAATGCCTCAAGTGAATCAAAGTGGCAAACATCCATGTCTGCAAGACAGCACATCCAGGACTCATGTCTATTCACATCATCTTAGACATGTATAAACCTTGTCAACTAGCCAATCAGTCAGCTTTCCTGTTGGCAATTGTGTTGGCAGACTTAATACACTGGATCTAAAAAATTCCGTTAAGTGAACAATTCTATGATATGTTTTCTAGGACACTTTTGATCCTTACATCATAATTATTGATACATGACTGTTCAACTGGGCTAAAGTAAGTTCAAAACCCCCACCTCACCCCCACCCACCCAAAAAGTTGTTGAGATTGTGGCTAGCTATTTTCAGAAATCAATTTTTTGTTATTTGTTTTCTTTTTATATATTCACTTGCAGGGAAGGGGGGGGGGGGGGGGGGGGGTGAGGTTTGTGTGTATGTGTGTGTGTGTGTGTGTGTGTGTGTGTGTGTGTGAGGGATTGGGAGCAGGGAGGAATGGGTCTTCACATGACCCTCACATTTCGCTACGGAACAGCCATCACCCGGATCTTGAAACCATCACAATCTAGCTCTCTGTTGATTTCCAAGTTACCCAAGCTGTACTCCCTTTCCGGGCCTTCTCGGTCACTGACTTGGACGATTGTCACTGACTTGGACAATTGTCACTGACTTGGACAATTGTCATGACTGACAATTCACTGACGAAAAAAACAGAGCCAGATTTTGGCTATTCCAATTTGGTTCCACAACAAGCACAACAAAGGACTGATCAATCAGTGAATCACACACACGAGGATGCATGCTTGGCTCTGTTGAAGTAAATTCCTAGGCTTTTTAACTGCGAGTGAACATATACCTCAGGGGTAAGAGAAAGTGACTGGATAGTAAGAAATCCGGATTAAAAACTTGACTGAAAACAAATTAAGGGTCCAAGTTTTGCCTTCAATTGAAGCATAGGATGTGCCTAACGAACCTTCTGGCACTGTTTTGAAAACTGACCTCTGTAGTGTTTGGTACAACTTTGCAAAAGTGTAAAGCAAGTTTGATAATGAGGGTTCATGAACACACGCACACACACACACACACACACACACACACACACACATGCATGCTGTACCCAACTCTGACCTTTGACACAAAATCATTCTTATGATTTTCATCTATATTCACACACAGTATCTGATCTCTCAACAGAAAAGAAAATGATTTTGATATAATTCAATAGAAGTAAAGCCATCTGTATATCATTCTTTTTCCACGTTCACATCCCGAACATAATGAATCATGATTAAAGTACAGCTTCCATTTTAATAACTCTTTTATATGATTAAAAAAAAAAAAATGCTTACATAATTTGAAAAAAAAGAAAAAAGACAATACACCCATGTAAACAAGGTTAGTATATAAATTTATGTTATTATGGGGAGCTGTATACAACAAAATTCAAACTCAAGACAGTACTCAAAACTTCAAATACTTATTTTTAAACTAAATCCAAATGCATTTTGAAGTTGTTTAGTCATCAAGTGTGTGACTGTGTGTGTGTGTGTGTGTGTTGTGTGTGTGTGTGTGCTCTGAGTTGTGAGCATGTCAGTGGGGAGGACCAAGGAGGTTGCTTAGAGGGGAGGACCTGCCTGATAAGTTTCCATGTTCTTTTCCTGATGATTTTGTTCTTCACCAGGACCAGTTGAGGATAATTATTTATGTCGATTGCTGTCTTAGTTGAAGCCTAATAAGTTAGTCATCATTGTGATTCGACTTTATGCCCACAGAACTCCAGCCTTTAGCCTTTGCGTTGAAGCAATCTAACAACACATTTGTTACTTATTCATATACTACACTACATTACATACTGTGCTTAATTTAGACAGATCTTTGATAATCATAAAAATCAACAATAACAGCAAAGAGAAAAGAATAACTTATTCTTTTCTTTCTTTTTTTTTTTTTTTAAACTAAACTTTAGTTTCACACTTACGCATTCCTTTGTAATGCAACAGGGCAACTCACTGCTGAACAGTGATACACCACCAAACCATAAAACTACACACAACAACAAAATAAAAAATTGTTGATAAATTTAATTTTTATTATTCTGGCCCAGAAGACAATACACTATATAGGGCCATTTCAGGGCTGTAAACAGGCAGGGGGAAATAGTCCCATCCTGCAAAAGAAAAAAAAAAAACTTGGAAAAAGCCGGACAAACAACAACTGAACAAGGACAATATGTACAGGCCAGTTTATAACACTAGCTATATTTGTGACATCCTTCAGACGCGCAAGACTAGGCTGTGCCAAGAGGGCCAACAATACCAGATAATCTCTCACTCACAGTCTCACTGTCAGATTAAAACAAAAAAGTATCTAAAAAGAATAATGACAAAAAATTCAGTGTAGCAACGATCAATCATATAAACTATGAAGAAACAAAATTTTATGAGCTACTGGGCACAGCAAAAGGGACAATTCCAGAGGTGTGTATATTTTCAATTCCTAGTCACCAGATTACCAGAACAACAATCAATATCTGGCATTGTATGAATTCTTACCAGAGAGTAAAAAACAAAATTGAAAAAAAAAAAATTCTAGTACAAAGACTTGAGAAGGGGCCACAAAAGTTTGAAAACTAGATGACAGAGAGGAATACTTCAAAAAAGAAAGGAAAAGAAAAAGGACAGTCAAAGAGAGCGACATAAGAAATAAATTTAAAGTTCAAGCACAGAGCTTTCTGTCAAGGAAACTATTTGTACTGAAAACGCCCCTGGCATTCTTCCACACATGATTCTAACATGTGCCTCACACCATTCACCAGCTAGACCAAAGTCACAATCTGCGAGTCACACTGACCTGGCCCATGCAGAATCGGACAACCTCACACACAAAGTAAGTTTTTATGGTACTTTTACCTACGATGTAGTTGGATGCAGTCCAACTGGTGCGGTACGTATGATACAGGTAATGTCTTGCACAGGTCTGTTTCAAAGTTGTTTGAAAACAAACATGAAGAACATATGACCTTCGTTTACAAAACACACTAACCAGCATCTGCAAATAAGTAACAAAAAAATCAGTTTAAAACACACACAAAAAAATACAAAAGCAAAGAGAAAAAAAAAAAAGGGTAAAGGAGATGTTTGCCCAATATTACAGCTGAAATTATAAATGAGATCCAGCATGATTTCAAGAAAGAGAGAGAGAGAGAGAGAGAGTCGAGAGAGGGAGAGAGAGAGAAGTGTCGCTGATAGGTAAGTCCAGATCTGAAAGTTGTCGAGTCACATGTGTCTTTACTTCACAGAAATGCCCTCTTTCATCAGAATGTAAAACAAGCATCCCTCTCTGTCTCAGCAGCCTCTCTTGATCAGTTGATAAATGCACAAACACATGAGCAAACACACACACACACACACACACACACACACACACACACACACACACACACACACTGCGTCACAAAATGAACCTGAGGAAACACAACCTCTATGTATACCTCTTTCCTTGGGAAAGAAAACCATCAATAAATTGGGAGGGGTTTTGAGTAACCTTAGTTTAGAAAACAAATAAACAAACAAAAAAAAACCCTTTAGACTGATAAAGTTTGAAAGAAGAAAAAGGTAAACAACAATACACAAATTACACAAATGTTCCCCACAGCCATCTTAGTTTAGAAAACAAAAACAAAAAAACAAACAAACTTTAAACTGATAAAGTTTGAAAGAAGAAAATGGTAAACAACAATACAAAACTATACACAAATGTTCCCCACAGCCATTTTATTTTCAAAATCAAGATTACTCTGTCACAATTTTCGGAGTGTCATTTTCCGAATTTTGACTGTTAATTACAATATTGTATTACCTGCACAGAATGTTAGCAAAGAATAAGTTGATTATATGTTACATATAATCCATGTTCTTGCATAGTTCACGTACTGCACAAAAGCTTGTTGTTGACACTGCTGCCTGACACAGATTATAGGGGGGGGGGGAAAAGCAATCTATGATTTAGCTACTTTCGTTATCAATCCATGTCATTTTCGATGCAAGATAAAATGATGCTGAAATGCTGAAATCAAGTTTGTTGAATGAGTTATGTTGAATGGTGCAGCAATTTAGCAACAGCGTGAACATTCTAGGAAGAGGCAGAGATCGGAGAACTTGCGTTTTGGTGTCATAGAAAAAAAAGAGAGCAGCGTCATGCGAAACGATTTTCTTTCTGACTTACAGTTCTACGAGACGACATGTGTCTTGTTGCACAGAGATGACCTAGATTATGACCGGAGAGAACAGTGGTTTTTAATGCTTTATAAAGCAGCCATGCCAGCTTTACACATTATGCACAGTTTTGCATAGTATGTGAATTGTGCAGAAACATGGACTACATATAACATTATAATCAAGTTTTGTGATACATTTCTTGTGGTTCCATTGAATGTTTATTCCTTGCTGCTTACCTTTTTCGCTTCAGTGATTCACTGATTCAGAGATTGTGTTAGAGACTGACACTTAGATTTACACACAGGCACTAAACGTATGCATCACTTCTTCAGTTTTGTAGAGAGATATATGTAAACAATACGCTACTGCATACTCTGAGGAACCCTGTACATACACAAGGCACACTGTAGAAACTATCAAGAGTTCTGAGATTCCGGATCACACAGTCTCACAGACTCCCAGCCTAAGATCTTCAGTGACTACAGCCCACAGCACTACAGCCTTGTTCTCCCCATCTTGAGATTCTGGAGTCGCTTGCTGACACAGCAAGTAACGCAACACTGGGTCATGCCTTCTTTAATGCACAGTCATGATGTAAAGGGCATTATGATGGATCATACTGAAACACATGTCTTCAATCACATCAACAGAGAACAAGTCTGACTTCCAACAGAAGGTCGACTTGAACAAATTATCTGATGATTATGTACATAAGTCACCTTCAATTATGCTCCATTCATCCCAGTCTCTACATATTAAGATCGGAAAGAAGCTTACAAAATAAGAAGAAAAAAAAAAAAAAGCAGTTACAAATAAATAGTCCTCTTGACGAAGGTCACAAAAATCACATGAAATTCCACAGCTATGTACATAAAATCTCAGACCTAAATTGCATCTTTCAGTGTTGATGATATGCCAGACCCGGTCAGGAGGCAGTGCTGGTGACATCACACACACATGCACATAATACATCCACATGTCAAGGGTCCATGTACACTTTACTTTATACAATCATACTGTGAAGAATAATTGTTCTAGTTCTACTGGTCTAATCCTTCTAAAGAAGACTTTTCTCTTTAACAAATATACATTGAATTTCAGTTTATAGTGGCAAGTCTGATGGGAAAAAGAAATGCTATAAATAAAGACCAAAAAAAAAAGAAAAAAAAAAGGATGGTCAAACTTTTATAAAAAGGTCAAATTCTATCACAAGGAAGACTACCCAAGACAAGCATTTTAAAGACTGATGAACACTTGCAAAACACAAGGAAGACTTGAACGCACTGTAAAATGATGATGTTGTTTTTTGAATTGGTCAGCACTTCCTCAGTCAATCGTTTCACCAAAGAAAGCCACTTGTACAATCGTTCTGGGAGTAAGGCTGGGCTGAGTGCTGCGAAACGCTCAAGACCTATTCAATGAATCAGCCATTGAACAGAAGAGATTAATCTAAACATTCAAGCAAGGTGAAGATACAAAGGCCACATTGAGTTCACTTGTAAAAGTGGCTACTGACAAGAGGTAAGAGTTCAGGTGTATGTGTAGCGTGACAAGTGGGGAAAAAAAAGGGAATACACATTCCAAACGACCCATATGACAGGTGAAGCCAAAATACGCTGAAAGTGATTTGCGCAACCAAAGGGTGAGGGACCCACAACACATGCGAACGGAGGATGGTGTGTCACCTGTGGTTGAAGACGAGGAATACAAACACCCTAACACTGAACAGACCGTTAAAGGAATGCAGCAGGATGATTCACACAGCCAGTGAGCGAAACACTTCAAGTTCAAGCGTAATCAAATGTGAACCCATGAAAATGAAACTGACAAGGAACCAGTGGTGCATCCAACAAAACTGAAGAACTTACACGTGCTTCTGTGGAGACGACACTAATCATAAAGTAATACAGTACTAACACTCCAATAGCAGCAGGGATGCAGTAAAGCAGCTCAGAAAACTGGTGAAAATGATGTTTCGGTGAAGAACCACACTATCACAGCAGCAGACTAAGCTGGGAACTCTCAACTTAGCAGATCCAAGCAAGATGAAAGTAATCTTGACAGCAGTACACAGAAATCCCTTAGTTAGTGGATAAAGCGATAAACTAAGCATTTCAATTTTGGTTTGTGAAGACAGATTTGACTGTGTGATGTAGGCTAAGCCCACTCATGAAAAGGGGGAACAAAGCACATCCAAAGCCAGGTGAACACATGCTTGCTAGCCATGTGGTGGAGTTATTCATGATGTTGGTGAGCAAAGCACTTCACATTCCCATGCTAGCTATGTGAAGACATGCTGGCTAGTGGTGCAGCAGAGAGTCTCTCACGAAACAGGTGAACAAAGTACTTCCAGTTCCAATGCTAGGTGAAGACATGCTGGCTAGTGGTGCACTGCAGAGTCACTCATGAAGCCTATGAACTACACTCTCCCAGTCCCAATGCTAGGTGAAGACATGTCGGCCAGTGATACAGTTTACACTCATGAAGCTGGTGAACTATGCACTCCCAGTTCCACTGTGACATGCTGGCTAGTGACGCAATGCAGGGAGTCCTTTATGAAACAGGTGAATTAAGCACTTCCAGTCCCAATGCTTGGTGAAGATGCTGGCTAACGACGGGGTTTACAGAGTCACTTATGAAGCTGGTAAACTAAGTACTTCCAGTTTCAACGCTAGGTGATGATATTTTGGCTAGTGATGCAGTATACTGTGTAGAGACGCTCATAAAACAGATGCACAAAGCACTTACAGTCCCACTGTTAAATGAAGACATGCTGGCTAAAGATGCAGTGTAGAGACGCTCATAAAAAACAGGTGAACAAAGCACTTCCAGTTCCATTGTTAAATGAAGACATGCTGGCTAGTGATGCAGGGTAGAGAGTCACTTATGAAGCTGGTGAACTAAGCACTTCCAGTTCCAATGCTGGCTAGTGATGTGTTGTAGAGTCACTTAAAAAACTGATGAACTAAGCACTTCCAGTTCCAATGCTGGGTGAAGATGCTGATTAGTGATGTTGTAGAGTCGCTCATAAAACTGGTGAGCAGCACTTCACATTCCAATGCTTGGTGAAGATGCTGGCTAGTGATGTGTTGTAGAGTTGCTCATAAAACTGGTGAGCAGCACCTCAAGTTCCAGTGCTGGGCGAAGACATGCTGGCTAGTAACGCACTGTAAAGCCACTCATGAAGCCCATGAACAAAGCACTTCCAGTTCCATACTCCGTGAAGCCATACTTGTTAGCAATGCCATGAAAATTACACTTTCAGTACTAGAAGAAAATGCATGCTTGTGGTGTGGTGAAGTCACTCATGAAGCCCGTGAACATAGCACTTACTACACTGCTTGATGAAGACAAGCAAGGCCGCAAACTCACACTCTTGATGCCCGACAGCAAAGTTCTTCTAAGTGAAGACGATACAGATACACATTTTGTGGAATGATTTGTGAAGCTGTCAAGTGAAGAATTTGGCAATCTTAACTCAAGATGATACTGCAGTGAATTTGGAGGGATGGAGAGAGGTGGAGACACACAAAGCCAGTGAACGGCGCACAATGAATGCAAGATTTTTTAGCTAACATTGAACTAGTTTACCAATGACAGAAGCAGAAGGGCTCATAAAGTATATGACCGCACTTTCAACCATGCATGAAACACAACATATGAGAGAGATGCAGTGAGGGTGTTGGGGGATGTGGTGGTGGTGTGCAGTGGAGACTATTACTGCAAGTGCACAAGCCGTTTTAATGAAGATGAAGAGACTGCTGATCTCAAAAAAAAAAAAAAAAGCACTGGAGCAAAGACTGATGATGATGTTGACAGGAATGTCGTGAAGTGACTGCAGCTGGTGAGTGAAGCACTTCCAATTCAAAGCTTGGTGAAGATGACACTGACAGGGATGAAATAACGTTTTTCATAAAGCCGGTAACAATGCAAGTTGCAGGTGACACAGGTGAGGAAGCAGCAGGCTGATTTACCTAACCTGTATTTAAATCAATCACAGGTTCCAGAGCCAGGAAAAGATGACCCTATCAAAAGTAATAATACCGATGTGGTGGAGACATTCAAGAACCTCGTGAACAAAGCACTTCCAAGGCCACCTGCTAGGTGAAAGTCGGGGACATATTTAAGTTACTCATGAGGCAGATGACTAAGACAATCCAGCCCCAAGGCAGAAAGCAACACTGACATATGGATGCAGTGGCGTGACTCATCAAGCTGGGATACGGCGACACAGCGGAGACTCAAGAAGCTTAATTTAATCAAAAGCACTTCCCATTAGGTATTTGCAGGCAGGGATTCAGGCAGCCAGCGAACAAAGGCCTTCCAAGGCAAGGCGAAGATGACACTGACAGGGAATGAACGAGCTCAGGAAGCCGGATAACAAAGCATTGCCAGTGCATGGCGAAGGAAGCCATGGCAGGACTGCAGCAGAGCAGAAGACTGGGAGGGTGTGTGGGGAGGTCTCTCATGAAGCCAGTGAACATAGCATGCAGAAGGCGGGTCGGACTGACAGGTAGGCTGGCACGATGGAAAGTCACTTGCGTGTTCTGGCTAGGGGGTTGTTCATGGATTTCTGGCCCTGCACACACAATTCCACTATCATTTTACACCTAGGAGTGATAGTGTGTCTTAGCTACCAACCCTCTTGACTCAAAGTATGGGAACCTGGGAATGAAGGAGGTGGGTGGAGTGAAGAACGGCAGTTCGTCTTTTGAATGAAATTATGCCTCACCCCTTCATGTTTCAGTTGACAAATAATAACAATAATAATAATGAATACTTATATAGCGCCTATTCTTGGCCAGAGACCAAGCTCCAAGCGCTTTACAATCAACACTCGTTTACACAACGGCTGCCTACCTGGGTAGTGCCGAGTGAAGAGCTGCCAGCTTGGCGCTTCATTCAGTCGTTTCCCGTGTCATCCAGTCAGTATCGTTCAATATCGATCACTCATTTTCCTTACTTCCTTCATTCTTTCCATTTCTCACTCAGGGTGCATGCTATGTGTAACGTGTCATCCATACCAACGGCCAAACTGGCCTACTCTTCCGAATGCTGGTGATGGGATTTTACGTGTGTGCAAGATGTTATGCGTGCGTTCACACATGGAACCTCGGTTTATAGTCTCATTCGAAGGACTAACCAATGTTAACTCCGAGGGAAAAATCCCCCTGTACCGAAACGCCCCGGCGGAGGTTCGAACCTGCAACCCCAGGATCACCAAGATTACGAGTCAGGCGCTCTACCAACTGAGCTATTCCGGCTCCCCAAAAATAAGGGTATTAAAAGGAAAATACATACTGGTATTCTGCAAATAAATCGCCAACATCCACATAATATCACTAGGTCTTTAGTCTGCAACACGTTATCATCCCTATTCAAAAATGACCCCCGAAACCCCACAATTTCAAACAAAATTTCTAAATTCTGGATTTTTTTTGTCACTAAAGTAGTAAGTAATTTGTATACTGGTAAAAACTCCTATAAAACTCTGGTGGGTTATCAGCTATGATATGTAGTCAGTAAGCAGTCACAGAGTCCCTCCCTAAGAATGCCTGTAAACCATAAGACTTTCTTCGCTAGGTAACAGTGGTCCCAGTTGTTTTTCCTTTTTTTATGGCAACAACATGGGCAGCACTGGACATTTTCTGTCGCTGCAGATTTTTACTCTTCACGGGCCTGAAACGTTCTGCAGTACTGTGAGCTTGGCTACCAAATACTGCAGTGCTAGCCAGTCAGGGTAAGAGGCAAGACAAACAAGAATGCAGGTTTGTACATCTACTATGAGTGTGAGGAACTTTCAACGCGTATAGTCCACATGATTTTGGTAGAGGGATCGTGACAAGTTTCTTTTTTCCATTACAAAGTCGCACTTACTGATGATGTATCAGAAGAGACTTGCTGGTTCAGTGGAAAGCAGCAAAAGCCATTTTCACAGCAAGTACATTTCCCCAAGATCTTCATCACTGTGGGGTGCCTTTAATCTTCAACATTCTCGGGTGCCTGTAATCTTCATCACAGTCAGGTGCCTATAATCTAGATGTAATGATCTTCATCACTGTCGGGTGCCTATACTCTAGATGTAACTGTCATTGGCTCTGGTTTCCTGTCTTTGGCACATCATGACAGTGCTTGGCACCTGACCCTGCTATTTCCCTTCCTCCCTTTCTTTCTTCCTCTATCTGTGTACTAACTATCAGCCCTCATCAACAGGGTGGCCTTGGTCATGTGTTCTCCTTCTTTCTTTCTCTATCTGTGTACTAACTATCAGCCCTCATCCAATAGGGTGGCCTTGGTCATGTTCTCCTTTCTTTCTTCCTCTATCTGTTACTATCAGCCCTCATCCAATAGGGTGTGTATCTTCTCCTTTCTTTCTTCTCTATATGTGTGTACTATCAGCCCTCATCCAATAGGGTGGCCTTGGTCATCTTCTCCTTTCTTTCTTTCTCTATCTGTGTACTAACTATCAGCCCTCATCCAATAGGGTGGCCTTGGTCATCTTCTCCTTCTCCTTTCTTTCTTTCCTTGAGTACAAATTATTAGCTCTCATCCAAAAGGATGGCCTTGGTCATTTGGCGATTTTCTCCCTTCTTCTTTCCCTGAGATCTGAGTACAAACTATTAGCCCTCGTCCAAAAGGATAGCGCCTCAGTGATTTTCTTTTAATCTGTTTTCTATAATCATGCGGATATTCTGTTTTCTCAATATTTTGCAGTAAATTTGCATTGGTTCAGTATTCATAACAATTAGTATGTGAAAAACATGGAAGTTGCCTGTCACTGTGCTCATGAGTGTGTGTGTGTATGAGCAGTGTGTGAGATGTTTTATACTTGTAAATGTTGTTGCTGCTGCTTTTTGTTTTCGTTGTTTGGGGTGTTTCTTTCACAAAAGGCAGCTGTTACAAAGAAAGTGTGTTCATAATCACAAAAATTTGATAAAAAAGAGTTTTCTGGTTTTCTTTTAAAAAATTTTCTCTACACTCTGGTTAACAGCTCTTTTAGCTGTTTACGGTAACACATCAATCTGTGGGCTTCAAGTTAAAGTAAAAAGATGGCTAACAATACACTGACATCAAAGCAAGGGGCAACTGTTTCGCTAACAGCAAATATAACTCTACATGATTTCTGAACGCAGGTGCTTTTTTTTGTTGTGTGTGTGTTTGTTTGTTTTTGTTTTGTTGTTGTTTTGCACCTCAACAGGTGCTATCAACCCTTGTCACATAACAGTCTTTGCATGCAGAACTTATATGGTCCTCTACAAGGTCTGATTTTCAAAGAATCATGACCATCTGCTCTGACCCAACTTTTACACAACAACCTGGACAGAAAAATCTTAATTTGAACAGTAAATGCAGTTTTGTTTTACATAATAACGAATCACACATGCCAGTTTTCACAACAAATGCAAGTAATTAACAATGAGATCACTTGCCTTTACACACCTAAACTCTGACGATACTTACTCAATCAATAATAGCAATGAACTCAGTTTCAGATCACCTCAGATCAAGGTGTATTTATACCCTTTTCTAATAAACTACAGTATAATCATACCTCCAGCAAGAATCTTCAGGCTCACAGATTATAAACTCAAAGGTCTTCAGTGCTGAAAGTTTCACTTGTTCTGCCATCATGGTCACTTCCTCTCCAAGTGAAGTGTGACTTTGCAGCAAGTTGGAATGTCTCAAATGGAGTGTGCTCTCATGGCACTGAATACAACCATCTGGTGCAAAGGTGGAGGCCCAAACTGTTCTCATTAGCTGAGTGAGAGAGTTCGTTACTCATTAACTAACAGTTCTGGGGCTCATGGTACAAAATAATTCAAATGTGTCCCAAGTACAATAGGGTTGATGTCATTTTGTTCAAATGCTTACTTCCACTGGACATTGGCCAATATCAGCACTTGATAAGATTTCTGAGAAATAACACAAAATTACACCCTTTTCATGATTCTTCTCTGCATCATCTTTGCTTCAAAGGGTACTATACACACACTTTCTGTGTGATCTGGACTTCTGCAAAGCTACTAATAATGGCAATGTTGAGTGAGGCAAAACTGTTTAGAGTGGGGGATACCATATATATGGGGGATTATGAGCTTCACTTGTTAGACAAATCAAATATATTCATCAGAAGCTGATTTATGTTTTAACTGCCAAGTTAAAATTCTACTTCTACCACACACAGAGTGGATAAAACAGACCATATTCTTGTTCTGCAGAAGTGTTTTAAATCTCAGTTTTAGAACACCAAAACAAACATTTCAAATTTACCCAAACAACACAGCTAATGATTAAAAGTTAACTTCCCTTCATTGCAAAACTCATTCAACACTGAATAAACATAACACAAAACTTTACTCAGCAAAATATGATGTTCGTACTCTGAGACAAATTGAAATTTTTTTTTTTTTTCATTTTTTTTTTTTTCTCATTCTCCAAGTCTCTCTAGAAGCTTGGACACACTTTGAGGCACGCAGGGTACAAACGAGAACAAACTGGACTGATTTGTAACGAACAAATAAGAGTGGAATATTCATTAGAAAAGTAAACAACAGCAGGAAGCATTTCTTGCCAGCATTATGCTTATATCCACTGATGCCGCTGTCTCACTCTGTGTGAGAAAGGCCAGTGTCTCCTTGCTATCTATCTGATCTTATCACTACCCCACCCTCACCCCCCCCCGTTTTTCCCTCCCTTGTCCCCCCCCCCCCCCCCCCCCCCTACTCCCATCCCTTAAGGCCTGTCTTTTTGATTACAAATGATATTGCTCGCTGTCTTTTGTACCAAATATTAAAAATTTAAAATGGCTGATGACACCATATGTTGTCTGCCGAGTCAAAGCCCGACAATTAGTAACAGATGCCTGACACTAGTGACAGCCATGGCCGGTGATCATATTATATTGGGCACTTGCTGGAGGTTCAGACCTGCCCTCCAGGCACAAGGAACATTTCTCAAATATCTGCTGCTGAGAAATTATCAGAGTTCAGCACGTTTTTGCTGACAACTTCAACAGTTAGAGATCTTGCTTCCAGAAACTATAACATTTTTATGTTACTATTCATGATTTCAACACTATTATATATCTTTAAGATGCCATTCATGACATCAACAAGAAAATCTATCATGCCAAGTGACTGGCAGAGCCAGGTGGAATCAATCAAGCAAAATGGCGCACACAGATTGTTTAGTTTGGGGCCAATTTACTGATACACTGGTAAATGACAATAGATGTGTGTGTGTGTGTGTGTGTGTGTGTGTGTGTGTGTGTGTGTGTGTGAGTGTGAGAGAGAGAGAGAGAGAGAGAGAGAGAGAGAGAGAGAGAGAGAGAGAGAGAGAGAGGTTGCATTGTGTGAGTTTGCACAGTTACGAAAGGCTGTACATGCTTTGCTTTTTCTGCTTCTTTGTCATTTATTATTTTAGATTATCGCCAGGATAATAAACTTTTCCCACCTGCTGGGGTCAGAGAAAACTGATGTCTTACCATGTGAGTGTACTACATTTTAAGGTACAAGCATGCAACAGTTTTGCTCACCAAAAAAAAGTGCATTACACTATGCAACTGAGACAAGATCAACAGGAAAATAATTACATTGCAGTTGCACAAAACAAGATGTTGATAGTACTTAACATGTGAGTTGTATCAAAGAGTAAAAATGCTCAATACAGTACATGCTTGTTGAGAAAGTGAAGGATATTATGCTTTCTCACTGAATAAAATGACATAGCCCTGGGGTTTGAGAAGGTAAGAAAGTACTTTTAAACAAAAAAAAGGCGATTCCACTCAAACATGTGACTTGACATGACAAAAATAAAGGGCATTAATTTATGGCAAGTGGAATAAATGAAGAGGTACAGAGCCAACTAAATCTTATTTTTTCTGATCCAGCATCAGCATCACCTTGCTGGACAATATACAAAAGTTATCTCATCAGTCAAGGCTTTATGGTAACTTTTTTTTTTCATCACTGGTACAGTTTGGCAATTCACAGGGAGAAAAAAATCAATTACCCACATGATCTTTGCACAAGCCTGGATTTCAGAATTTATTCTCTTTTACTATAGAGTCTCTCTCTCTCTCTCTCTCTCTCTCTCTCTCTCTCTCTCTCTCACACACACACACACACACACACACACACACACACACACACACACACACACACACACACACACACACACACAGTATTTATCCCTTTAACCCCTTATTGGGTATGATAACAATTTAATTCAAAGAAATGTTAACATAAAGCAACCTGATGGATAAAAGCTCCAAGAAAATAAGATCAGTTAATAGATCCATGGACATGATTTTAGACAATCTTCCTGACATGATGTACTCAGCTGATATTAAACAACAAACTTGTTAACACTTACTGAACACAATGAAAATCATTTTACTAAAATTTTTAGAAAAAAAAAAATTTTCGGTCATTCATCTAGAAATAAATGCTTCTGGTCAAAACATATTTTGATAATTTTCAATGTAGCATGCACACATGTGCATGCGCGTGCACACACACACACACACACACACACACACACACACACACACACACACACACACACACACAGAGTTGGTCTGTGACATGTTCTCCTGTCAGTTGTGTGATCAGGCCAGTTGAGACTGAACTTCACTTAAATCCAATACAGCAATGCGCTTTCCCTGGACCACAAGTCAGGCAATGGTTAGTGATAATAAAGTCTGATATTAAGTCCTGTCAGTCCGCTGTTTTCAGTGTAGCACTTTCAGCACAGTAATGCATAAATGACTTAAACAAGAAACAATCAAATGCCACAAAGCCGATGCATATTCAAAGTTCTCATGATAATGTTGAACCCTTATTCCAAGCTCGCCTACTTCTTCATTGAAACTAACTGCCTCTCCTGCTCTTGTAAGACCATCAACACCAAGTTGCAAAGAAGTAATCTTTCAGGGATGATGAAAAGGATCAAATAATTATAAAAACAATTTTGTGACATATTCACGTCTCTGGCTAGACTTGTCTGGCAAGTGTAGTGATACACAGCTGACCAACATAGGTCACCTGCAAAGAATGTGCTGCTGTCGAGACAGTACTGAAATAGGAAACCCACTTATTTTTAATTATAGTCTACTTCTACTTCTTTGTTCTACAATGCACCTGGCTCCTAAAATCACTGCTGTACTTTTCACCCTCTCTCCCGACCATTGCCTAATCCTTCTTCCCTCCACTGCTTTCTTGAGTCTCACCTCCATGGCTGTCCTGTCTGTTCTAAAGTTGGTAAAGACAGCAGCATTGCTCAGACTTTGACACCAGCTTGTACACCGCTGCCACATGTATGCATCAGGAAATCCAAAATGATAAGATTCCAAATAATTCCAGCCAAGTCTCTTTGTGTACCTTTACTTTCCTCTTTCAGTCTAACCTCCATCTCCCCGCCCCCCCCCCCCCCCCCCCCCCCCCCCAACACTCCCCAGCCATCCCCAACACACATTTACCTTCATAAATTTAAAAACTACTCTCTTCCTCTTTCCTTCCTTCACCTCCTTTCCATACCTCTCCTCACCCACTCACCCTGCTCCCATCCACACTCCTCACCATCCTTGCTTTGGTACATGCTTGACTGAAAGCTCACCTGTCCAATGCTAATGTTCAGGCTGCTCTCTTATGTGTGGCATCAACAAAGTGTGATGAACACAATAATGTCATACACCATACATGTGGCAACCTGTCTGAAGTGACACATGCATCTGGGATTACCTCATGGTTAGAGCTCATTCATCATTTAGGTAATTAGCCAAATTCATGTTTTTAGTTTTTGTAAGATTTGGTATAGTAACATTAACATTATCCACTCTTCACAGAATATTGCTTATACAATTTAACAAACCTTTCATCAGTGTGCAAGGTAATGATTGTAAGTCATCAAAATTTCAAAGAAAAGGACACTTGGATTTACATTAATTCTGGAACAGTTGCTGGAAATCACACTGATATGATATGGAGACATTTTCACCCATGACATGGCAGGAAAGGTTTTGACAATATCATAGTACTGTCAAGTTTGATTACGAAGATATAAGCCAGTCTTGATGTTTAACATGAACACACACACATGCACACATACACCATACACATGTGCACACAAGCAACACACACACACACACACACACACACACACACACACACACACACACACACAACACACACACATCATAACCAAAACTCTATATGAGTATGATTACAAAAGACTCACTAGTTAGACAACACATGTGTAAAAAAAAAAAAAGGGAAACTGGAGAGGCAAGGAGGGAAGGGACAGGACAGAAGCAGTTGAAGTGCAAAACAATAGGGGGAAATAGGAAGAGCATATGAACTATGACAGGAGATAGATAAGATAGATGGATAAATCTATGAGCTATGACAGGAGATAGATAAGACAGATGGACAGATCTATATAGATAAATGGATTGGACATATATAGATAGACAGACAGACAGAAGATAAAATAGCACAGAGAAGATAAAATAACATAGCATTCAATTGTGATAAAATGAAAGGATTCACCTTCAATAGTGTGCTATTCTGATTTTCATAAACTGGTCTTTGCAGGAAAAATGTGCTATAAAAGTAAGTAGTACATGCATTGCATAGCAATGTCAGTATAAGTATTTTCTCTTTTTGTTTTTCTTTGTCTTTTTTTTTGTGTGTGTGTGAATTTGGTCTTTGCATCTAAGTTCTAACCATTCCTGATTTCCCACCATCCATCTGAAGTTGTACAAAAACTTTTGTATAGTTTGTTAATAGAATGCAGACTTTAACAAATATTTACAACCACCCCCATCCCCCACAAAAAAACACTCAAATTAAATCCTTAACAAATATAGCAATTCTGTACACAGATTTTCAGAATAATAATATATAAATTATGAAAATTACTCACCGTTGGGCAAATACAGACTTCAAAGGATGTCACAGCATCCTTTCAGTTTCACCTCCTTCACTGCACACTGTTCATCTCTCGAACAATCTCAATAAACAGTTCATTAACATTCTGGGTACTCTTGGCTGACGTTTCCAGTATGGACATCCCCAGCGCTGGGCCAGCCCAATGCCTTCCACCATGGGCACTTCTCGTTGAGATTCCAAATCAATTTATTACCCCCACAAGAACAAGCGGAATACGCTCCTGTCCTTTCACCCTTTGAATTTGCTCACGCATTGTTTTGATGTCTTGGAATGTCTGCAAACTGGTAATGCTATACACTATAACAAAACCTTGACCATTTCTGATATACAGATCTCTCATTGATGCAAACTGTTCAGTCCCAGCCGTGTCAAGGATCTCTAATACAGAGGGGGCATTATCAACTTCAATTTCCTTGCGGTAAAAGTCCTCAATCGTTGGATCATACTTTTCCATGAAAGACCCCGAGACAAATTTAACTGTCAGTGTGCACTTTTGCCAACACCACCACTTCCAAGGACTACAACCTTGTACTCTTTCATCTTGAACCTGAGCAGAGGCTACAATGCTTGCTGATAATTCTTTTTAAAAAGTTTTTATACTTTATTACTCAGCCACTGTATGTTTTCTGTTCATGAGACCTAATAATGAATGTTCTTGCTTTTCACAACAGAATTTTACACCTGTTCCTGGTTCACTTCATGTTCAGTAGTACTGTTTTTGCCTTTCCCCACACATGGATTGAGAAGGAAGTCAAACACAACGGAAACTGAAAACACGTCTTTCAAATGCGATGTTGCATTTACACCATTTTCAGAAGTCTCTTGTAATGTGGGTCGACACAGACTTGCTACTAACATAAAAATTTTTCTGTCAGTGTCGGATCTGTGAACAATTAAAACTGCTCACACTCGAAAGTCTTACACATTTGATATTCCTCGATTTAACTATCTGGGTCGATCATTTGCCATGCGTGTTTCATTAGAAAACTTGCCCAGTTGCAAAATTAAACATCAAAAACTTGTTCTGTGACTTGCTATATAGTTTCACCACAAATGCGCTTGGCACTGCATTCGTCGCACGAGGGCTAAGGCTTCCTACTTGGCTGTCTGGCGATTTATCACACACATCACAGCATTGAGTCTAGACAAGCTTGAGACAAGTTGGCGAACATGACCTAAATTTGTCGTCTGCTTGGCCGACGGTTCATGAATGTGTACTGTAAAAACGAGAATGAATGAAAATTGGCCTACTCGATTTAATCTATCGTAGCCCAGAGGAACATTACATTTCACGTCACTGAGTGTCCACTTCCAGCAACACAGAACAGCGTATTTACAGCCTGATTACTACGTTAACTCGAGTAACTTGATGAGCGACCACGTTCCTATTTTCTTTCCAAGTTTAGACTATGATCTGGGTTTACTATTTTAAATGGAACTCGCTGCTGCACTTCACTTGTTCAACTCGATGAAACTTCTCTGTCTTGTCGTCGGCAGCGGATCTGTCGACTTGAGATAGGTATCTATGATCTGGTAGCACAACTCAACAAAGTAATTAAAGAATTAAGGTCTTAAAAAACCAGGAAAAAGTAAAACAAAAAACTTCGCTTAGCTCTCGGCCTGAGACTCGTTTGGTCGCCATCACAAGTGGACGCACCATGTCGAACCTTCACAGAAAAGATTTACGTACGGGGGAGGTAACCGTACCATTTTTTTTAAAAAAAAGGTGCAGCAAAGAAATTAATTGGAAGGGACAGGCAAACACTGTTCGTACCACCGAAGTAAAATGTAAGGTAATGTTGTTTATAGCCCAGCCGACCGCAAAGGGCTATATCAGGGCTGTCACAAAGTCGAGGTCAACTCAAAAGTCACCGGAAAAGGGGGGAAAAACCAAACACACACACACACACACACACACACACACACACACACACACACACACACACACACACAAGCGCACAATAGAAATACACCAACACACACACACACACACACACACACACACACACACACACACACACACACACACACACCCAGAAATTTGGTTAAAAATGGTTTCTTCTGTAAAATCTTAGATCAGATGAAAAATGTTAATCTCTTTCAGAAATTCAAAGATCAAGTCGAGTGGGACATCTCTGAACAAGGTTTTTATGGAGAGACTGCTGTAAAATGTTTATATCTCACATCCTGCAAGTCCCACACTCCAAAGAACATGTTTCACTGTGAATGGAACATGACATGGAATGGACCACGGTGCTTCTTCACTTTTTAAAACCGAGGTAAACAGAGCATGATACAACTGGATCTCTTGATCAGTCAGTGTACACAGTCTATCGGCTGACTTATTGCTTCAAATTTAGCCAGTAACGATCATTTGATCGTGATCTGCCAGGTTCCCAAAAGTGAGGAGCATGCTCCACATCCTATCTCAGTCAGACACACTACAGGTATAAGACAGATACATATTCCATGCTATGTTAGATACGCTGTAGCCTAAAAGCCATTCTCACTGCCATCCCTTTCCACGCCCTTTCTTTCTATACACATATTGACGCGCTGACCGACATATATAGCCTATAGGCCTCTCTCTCTCTCTCTCTCTCTCTCTCTCTCTCTCTCTCTCTCTCTCTCTCTCTCTCTCTCACACACACACACACACACACACACACACACACACACACACGCGAGCACACACGGACTCTAGAATGCACACACACACACACACACACACACACACACACGACAAGATGGTGGCGACAGTCAACTAGGTTAAAATCTGCTGAGTATTTATCAAAAATCTCTGAGAAGATGACTAGAGCCAGAAGCAATAACCTAATGAGTAAGACGGCTAAAGAACATTCTTATGAGAAAAACCAAACAACCAGCCCCAGAAGGACGAGGTCTTCCTCTACAAGGAAAAGTTCTTCTCCAGTCGGCAACGACCGTTGGACAGGCCCGAAAAAAACCGCAAACAGAGTCAATCAAGATGGCAAAAAGAAGAAAACGAGGAAGCCGTAAGTAAAATCATGTTCCTGGAACAAACCTTATCAACACTGAATGAAAAAGTGTCTAAGCTACTGTAGAATTAGGCGTCTGCTATAAGCCTCGTTATGATCAACATATTATGGACCAATGAGGATTCAAGATGTTTCGGGGGCGCTGAAGATTCAACGCTCTGCTGCCCGCCTGTCTTCCAGTTCTCAACTGTCCCATTTTGGTAACATTATCAAGCCGTAATTACAAATAATACTGGCCAATTCTATATGGTGTCAGAAAACGCTGAACTCAGGTAAAAGACGCAAAGAGCAAGTTTCAGATGTGGATCTAACTGTAAGTGGAGTTTGTTTTCAATTTTTATGGATTGATTGAAAGATACGACCGTTATATTTACATTGGATACTCTCACTCGCGTATCGATGTTCGGTTAACTTTCGATTTCATCGCAAAAGAAAAAAAATAATGGCAAACCCGCGGCAGTATACGGCAAACGTACCATTACCGTCAAAACTGAATGTAGATAGTTGTGGACTTGCAAGTAAGTGGAAGAAATTCAAACGTCAGTTTGAGAACTATGCTACTGCAACAAGATTGGACAGAGAAGACGGGGAGTTCCAGTGTGGTGTGCTTCTCGCCACTGTCGGTGAGGATGCGATGGACATATTTGATGGGTTTCATTTTGAAAACGAAAGGGACAAAAAGAACCTAAATAAAGTTTTGAAAGCGTTTGATGATTTTTGTGTCGGAGAGACACATGAGGCATTCGAGTCTTACAAATTTCACATGCGCCGCCAAGAGCCAGATGAAAAGTATTGAGGCTTTGTGGCATCCCTCCGTCAGTTAGCGAAATCTTGCAATTTTGGAGAAGCACAACTGGAAGATCGCTTGATAAGAGATCACGTAGTAGTCGGAGTCAGAGACGAAGCAGTCAGGGAGAAATTTCTTGAAGACAAAAAGCTGACTCTAGCTAGATGCTTAGAGATAGGCAGAGCCCATGAAACTTAAAGACAGCAAGCTCAATCAATCAGTACAGGCCAAGAAGGAACCAGTGTCAGTGCACAAGTCAGCAGATTGCAGGCCAGGAAGTTCAAACCAAAGAAAGATGAACAGGGGTCAAGGAGCAGACGAATAATAAAAAGTGCTCACGCTGTGGAAAACGCCCCAAGCATGCATACAAAGACTGTCCAGCCAAAGAAGCGGAATGTCATAAGTGTAAGAAAAAGGGTCATTATGCAGCTATGTGCAGGACAAAGAAAACAGTCAGACGACTGGAAACAGAAGAATATCAAGAAAACGATTTTATTTTTGGGCTCCATTACAACAGAGGAGGAGAAGTCCAACTCCATTGGCACCATTCAAGAAGATTTATGGCATGCAAAAATCATGACGAATGGAAAGCAAGTCACATATAGAGTGGACACAGGTGTGGACGTGACAGTCGTGCGAGAAAAAAAAATTAAAACAAAAAATCTCTCCTCATAAAAGAAGACTGACAAGAAATTGTATGGTCCAGGAGCAAATCAACTAAAGGTTGCAGGTGTTGTGCACACTACACTGTCTACTGACAATACCTCTGCTGAACAAGATCTCTATGTCATCTCTAACTTGAAAGAGCCACTGCTACGCAGGCCAGCCATAGAAGCCTTACACTTATTGGGGAGAGTGAATGAGATCAAGCACACACACACACACACACACACACACACACACACACACACACACACACACACACACACGGGTCCATTCTTCAGCTAAGTTCATTTAGTTGTTACTTCAGGGTTCCTACAGACTCCCAAGTACAAAATTCAAGGGGTTTTCGAAGAGTTTTCAAGGGGTATTCTTTTTATTTCAAGGCTACAATATTTGCGTGAAAATTGAAAAAATAAATGGCAGTTTGATTTTTCTTCCTTCAGCTTGATGAAAAAAAAAAAATTAAAAACAAATTTTTACAAACATCATCGCGACACAGATTCAGTATACACAGATAGTTCACTGCCTTCTTTCCCTTATTATCTTGTTACAAGCCAAAATTTCGATTACTTCCCTTTGCTC